>CAJDSM010043768.1:0-15619 GCA_903981925.1 Ostrea lurida
AAAAAAAACCCAAAAAAAAACAAACCAAAAAACCAAACAAAATTAAATGCACAAACAAAAAAACCCAACTTTTAAAACTACTTTTTTGAAGAAAATAAATAAACTAAGCTATCAGGGATGTCCAAGTGAGGCTATGCAATGTTAAATCTGAGGTAAAACAAAAGAAAGAGTCGTAAACTATCTAGGCCAAAATATAAAATTGCAATGTAGTTCATTTTCAAAAGGCGAAACAGAAATAATCCAGTTCTGAATATCTTGCTAGAACAACTCGGCTACACTCCACAAGACAAGCGAAACGTCTGCAAGTCCATGATAGGTATAAAATGTACTACGAGTCCAACTTTTATAGGCCAAGTCGCACGGTGCGACTTGGATCAAAACGAGGCTGTGGCCGCCATATTCATCAAAACAATGCGGTTATAGGACTTGGTTCAACGACAAAAAGGAAGAATCGAGTCGTTAAACGCTTGTGATTGCATATATTATCAAGGGAAAAGTTGAATTTAAGCCTTTACTTCTGCGGTCAAAGTAGTTAATTTGTACCAGCAATCATCGTTTAAAGTGGAGCAACGAAAATGTCGGAACTCGAATCGAACGAGGTCGAAGACGCCGTGGATTTAAACCTCGAGCCAAAACTTCCCACAAAAGAGGACATCAGTGTTGCAGTGGATAAGGTGAGTGTGTGTTACTTGTATGAATATTTTGCATGAATTTAAGGATTTAGATGCTTTATGACTCTAAATTATCCAGAAAACAGACCGTAAAAAGGGGCACAACTCTTGTAAAGACATACATCGATTTACAAAATGATATTTTTTGTGGAATATAGATATTAAATGAAATTATGAGGTATGAGGAATTCAATACAAAAACAACATTATACAAAAATTTTGATAATTTTTCAAGAGTCAAAACTATCAAGATATGTTCATTGTGCACATTTAGCCATTGAAAGGGGGGGGGGGGGTGTAATTAAAGGGAAACAACTTTGATGACAAGTGGTCCTGTAATATTATCAATATAAATGTGTAGTTTGAAAAAATATGAAAATGGAAATTGTTTGATTGAAGATGAAAGAATGAATTATGCTACTCGAAGTCAAATAGAAATTGAACTGTTCAACAAAATTTTAAAGAAATCGGTATGTTGTAATAATTTCAATTGTAAGAGAAATTTTTAGAAAAATCATTAAATTTTTTGTTTTGTTTGTGAAATTTTTGTGTTTTTGATTTTTTATGTTGAAGGGGTTAAGAAATATTCTCCTTAAATGTCATTAAACAAAAAGTCATAGCTACCAAGTACTAAAACAGTAGTTGGCGAAAGAGCTAAAAAAATCTGTCGGTACACTGTGTCCTAAAATTGCTAAAAAGTAAGCAAAAACTACGGACACACTTAAATTTGTCGGACCACAAAATTTACAAACCGTCAAAAATATGGTAAAATGCAAATTTTAATCAAATATACAGTATCAATCAAAAATCAATATAGCAAGTTATATAAACTGGTAACCATTCAGTTTCAATTTTATGAATGAATATTTGAATATTCCTATGCTAACCGCATCCCCGAAAACTTGTAATAAGCAGTGCAGCTAATTTCAAACTTATCACAACCTTTAAAACAAAAACTATTTGGATAGTTGGTTCGGTTTTCTTTGAGTTGCAAAATTTGTGCATGGCACAAACCATCGTCAAACTTTAAAGCCAACTGAAGATAAAACTTCCTAACACTTTTTGTTCTTTTTTTGCACTGTGTTATTAGCTTCCGGCAGCGACTTGTCTTTCTAAATGACTTCAACCATATTGGCACCCGTTTACTCGCCGTGCCCAAACCTTGGAATACTGGATATAAATAAATAACTGTCAGCGTAGAGACAAAATTGAAATTTCCGGTATTTTGTTTCAATAAGAAAAAAATAAAAAAATAAATCCACATTAAGGGGGCTAAAATAAAATGTGTTGAGTTTTCCGCTAACACGGCCGACCGACCCTAAATTATAAGCCCGGACCCTAAAAATTTTATTTGAAATTTTTGAAGAAAAAATCGTACTTTTACTGGATAAATATATTCCTAGTCATGATTTTTTTTGTTTAAGTTAATACTGTGTCAAGTAGTGATATGTTCTTAACTCAAAACAAAACCTGCAAAGTATAAAATTCATAAGAAATCCATAGTTTATGAAAAAAATCATAATGAATCAGTAAGGTTGTAAAATGACTTTATGTTGGAGTTTATTAATGTAATGTGGTTCACTACTATTGAAAAATAAAATTAAATAAAATAAATGTATCCACTACCTACCACTAATTTTTTCTGGTATGTTTAGCGGAAACACAGCTATGTTTTATGTTTTGGCCTTAGCATAATTATTTTCATACTTTCAATGTAATATCAAATAAAAAGAAACAACTTTTTGAAAAAGTAATACATTATATTATTTTTGGAGATTTTACTATTGTATATTCAAAATCTCCGAAAACAGAGCAGCAGTGTCCGGCTTGGTTCTAAATAACATATCGGACCCATCGTCAAATTATCGGAGATCGCCGGTGGGCGGCCATCTTTTTCGCCAACTCGCAACTATATGGTACAGTATCTATCATCACAGATGTGCACAGAGCTCCAAAGTATCAATATTATTACTTTAAAATTCCCTTGCTTGTAAATTTTTTTTCCCTCCCATTAATTTTCTTAAACATTAAGTGGAACTAAAAATACCCAACATTATATATTTTTTGAAAACGCCTATGTCGGATTACTCAGGTATCGTAATTAGTATTTGATCTGTAATACGTCGCCAGATGAGTATCATGATGCATTGGTACAACTGATGGATTGTCCCACCCTTAACAACAGTGATCAATCTCATAAATTCTATATGAAATTGCAAATAAGAGTTGAACCAAAAGCACAAAAACTGGGGTTTTTTTTTTTTTCTTATTTCTTTTCCCATATTCAACGAGTTCATAACTTATCCAGAAACATGTTAATGTCTTAGTACGCTTAACCTATATTTGAGAAAGGTCGACCTAGAGTTTTATCCCAAATCGCATTACTTTCAGGCGTCAATCATTAAACTTAAAGTTCACTGTTGTCCATCTCGGCAAGCTGCCACCAAATGTTACTATGTCGAATGTTATATTTTACTTGTCCGACTTCAGAGCAAAAGAACAAGTTTATTGTTAACTTTTATTTTCAGATTTATTGAAATTAGTATATTAAAATTTCCAAGCTTTATTTATAATCAAATAGACGTTGATGTTTGTTAGGTCCATATCAACTTTGGACCTAGTTTCTCATGAAGGCCAGAGGAAAAGCTATAAAAAAGTTACTTGTCCTAGTCGGAACAAGGTCATTTAGAAAAATTGACTTGTTCCGATCCAACCAAATGAAACTGGACAGGGACAATCGGACAAACGTTAATGTTAGGCCTGACTTTCTAAATCAGCTTTTAAAAACTAAAGTGTGGCTCCCCAGACGTTATAAGTCTCATTGTTGCTCGTTCTTGGGGTTCCCAAGGTACACTGGGTTCATGAATAGTCTACCAGAGCAGATTCAACGAGACTAGGAACTAGGTCAATTGTTCCGCATCAGTTATCAGACACTCAGGTTCTAGTATAAGTAGTTGCATAACTTAGTGGACATTAATGTAATGTGCAATATTTCTAATGCTTAGCAGCAAGTGGTTTGGGCTTGGGGACTGCTGCAAAGATCTCTCAATTGGGGTTTAGGGACGAACAAACCTCCCCTCCTTTTTTTTTTTTCAACACCAGAGAAATTTGACGTGGATGAAAAGTAGAGGATTGTTAAAACAATAATTTTGAAAATAAAATTCTAAAATTCACCTATTGTTTGTCACAAATGCAAATTTTAAGTAAAGAAATCAAATCAATTTTAATTTTAATCTCACGGAATCAACCTAGCGCCGGATTCTCATTGGTTAAACACCTTTTAGAATGAGGTGATTTTTCGATCCATACCTGAACAAAAAGTAAATGTCTAATGGACATTGTTTGTTGTTGTAATATAAATTAATGATAAGAAATAAATCTTATATTTTTCGGGTGATATGGCAGGTTTATTCACCGGATTTTAGGACGGTAAAACTTTTCATCAATGCGCTTTGCGCATTGATGATTTTTTAACCGTCTAAAATTCGGTGATACCTGCGCATCACCCGAAAAAAAAATAAGATTCCACATTTCTTATTTGAAAAAAAAATTAAAACCCCTGCTGGACAATGGACACCTGGTATCTAGCAGTCAGAAGGCAGAGTGCTAATTACTGAGACTACTCAGCTATGACAATTAAATTTGAAATTAATTGCGTAAATATATAAGTGATTAACAGAACCTGATTTGATAGTTTTTTCATCCATGTTTCGAAAAGAAGTCGGCCATTATGACATTGTATAAACGAATTTCTCCTGTTAAAATGGGAAACAGAATCCTTGAAAATTTGAGTAAAGTCCTAACATTAAGACGAAACATCTATTTTGCCATTTGTTTTTAGGACTTATCTCAGTATTTTATATATAATCTCTAACATCAATTTGTTAGGTGGTTGATGAGTAAAATGGCGTGGACGTGTTTTCCGGTGGCTGCGAAAGAAAGGACGGATGTGGCTAGATGGCATGGATCCACAGTTCACACCAAACATCCCATTGCCCCAGATAAAGGTATAATCATCTGTCAAATAGTGGAACTACTTTAAATTCTCTCCTTGACCATATTAGATTAATTAGTTGCTTTGGCAAGACTGACAATGTAAATAGATTTGAGCTTTGAAAAAAATACTGGCCAGAGGGTAAAATCTATTTGTTTTTTTTGTATTTCATCCAACTGTGAAGGTAATACATTCTAGTTTTCATCAATTTCTGGGAAATCGGTTCAGTTGGCAAATGAAGGGAATTCTAGTTTACCCATAAAGATCGGAACTCGTTACTAGTTTATGAGGCAAATAAGAATCTGGGAAACTTGGTTCTTGTTAGGCAATAATGAATTCTAGTTTCCCATATAACATTCTGGGAAACCCAGTTTCTAGTTTTACTATTTTAAAAGGCAAATAAAAATGGTCAAACTGAAATGAAGATAATACACAGGTTTTAAGAAGGAAGGTTTGCGTTCATATTAGTAGTCTCAGTAGAGATTTATTCCTTTAAGAAGATTATAGTTGCTTTGAAGTGATTTTGATTAAAGCTTGTGATTTACTTTGAACAATGTTTGTCACACCGCCTCTCACTTTTGTGTAGCAGAACTTCATTTGCCCTGCAGAAAATATTTGTGAATATCTTTACAAGATGAAAAAGACGTTTTTCAACAGAGAGAATCCACATCACCTGAAATGAACCTGATCGTGACTAATTTGGTATCAACAAGCTGAAACCACACTTTCAAATGAGGAGGAATTAATCTCCGCTGACAGAAGAAGGAAGCAGGAATGGGGGTAACTGGGAATGGTGCCATCTTATATGCAAACCCAAGACGAACAAAATTTGAATGGTATCAAAATGATGTTGTCCTTTCATCAGCTGCTGAAAGTAGACAATGGCAGAGGTTGATGACCTATCCGAAGAAAATCACGAACTTTCAGAAAGTAGAATCCAGAGCTCAGCAGTGCTTGAAGAAGAAGTGGAAACAGATCCAGAGTGGCTGTGCAGGGAAGTGGATCGGCAGTCCAGAGTGCTGTGCAGGAAGTGGAATCAGAGTCCCAGAGTGCTGTGCATGGAAGTGGAATCAGAGTCTCAGAGTGAGGTAGCAGGAGTACTTGGGATGAATCTAAAGAGATCACAGAACGAACATCCCAGACAATCAGTCCGAGTACCCTCCGAGACACAGATGACATATTGCAGACAAGAAAGTTTCAGAGACGTCTGGAGAGAGGTTTGTACAGAAAGGTGGGCAGCAAGTAACCCTTCATCCGCCTGTCAACATGAATCAAGCAGATACAAAGAAATGGACGGAGCTGCAAGACACAGCAGTGGAGATCAGGAGTCCACCATCTCAAACATTTCAGACCAGGTCCGATGAATCTGAAGCACAGGATGGCGGGGTGGGAGCTCTAACCATGCACCTCAGTGGGCACTCGTTACATGGTGACATTCAACAGACCAAAATAGCATTGAAGGCAATGGAGACAGATCATCCTCTGAACGAGGCAAAAACATTAGATAATTTCCAAAACTCGAAACTTAAACTGCTGCTGAAAAAAAATGGAAGGAAAGCTAGACCATCATGGAAATAGCAGAAAAATGAAGAGAGCTTTTGAAAAGAGGATGATGAAGCAAATTTAAAGGCCAAGACATAGAGGAGGTAGATGAAAGGACAGCTTGCTGAAGTGAGAAGGAACGAGGAATGAGCAGGCAGATAAAGATGATGTTCAACAAGTAGAGGAGGAAAAAATCAGAGATGATCGCCAGACAAAGCTGTAGGTAGCACTGAACTCACAGAACCACTGAAGGTGTCTTCTGGTGTAGAACAATCAGATAGGGCACCTACAGAAGCAATAGAGTGGATCTGAGGACTCGACAAAAAGTGAGGATGGTAATTCTACATTGGTGATCGGAAGTGAAAAACAAGAAAGTACATCAGATTCTGCCGAGGCAGAGATGGAAGCAGATGTAGAACCAACAGAGAGCAAACCAGAGGCGGAAAAATCAGAGGTTGCTGAATCTGTTAAATCTGATGAGAAGAGTAACACGACAGAAGGAAAGTCAAGTGATGATTCTGCTTCTGTGTCAGGGGAGATAACTGAGAGTACTGCTGAAAACAAACAAGGCAAGCCTAGTGAACCATCTGTAGAGGATGTTGTCATGATTGATGACAAAGATGACAGCAAAGGTAGGGATATAGTCTGAAGTCGTCTTTTGAGAGCACACGTTGTATTTGTTGTGAGAATATATTTTGAATTTATAGTTTGTACATTTATTTTAATGTAAATGAATTTTTTGGCAGTTTGGGAAAAACATCTGATTTTTCCTCATCGAGAATGAGGTTCTAAATTTAGCCCTAGAAGATCCCATAAATCACAGCGTATTGCAGAGAAAGGGGCATTCTTACCTATTTTCAAAAATATATTAATAGACACATTGTTAATATATGTCTCTTCATTTGAAATAGAGCCAAAGAAGGAAGAAAAGAAAAAAGAAAATTCGGATGATTCTGATGATATATCCATTGTGGGAGTCAGTCCAGCCAGTAAGTGTACAAAGTATAGATAAAATAATGGAAAAGGCAGTCAATGTATTGAAAATTGATTTCTGTCAACGAACTACAGAGACAGAATTATAGAAATAGTTTGTGTAAAGTTTCATTGCATTTTGTAGTAGTATGTTGGTATGAGTGGTTAGATGTTATTTTTTTTATATCACTGTAGCTAAAAAGCAGACCCCTTCGAAGGCTGAGAGTGGGGGACTAGGTTTACATATAGCGTCAGTCAGTGGGAGTACAGATATTCCACAGGTCGCTAACAGGGAGAAAAGGGACTTACAGAAGGTAAATAAGTGTAACATGATCAGTACGTAAAGACAAATTTGTGTTGCATCATCATTCACATGTAGGTAATCATGTATAATTGCATGAATGTGAGATGAGGCAAAAAAAAAAAAAATATAAGAGATATAGTTTCTTGGGTCAAAAATTTCAAATTTTAAGATTTTATTAAAATGGTGGAAAGTTTTTCATAATTTTTTTTTATTTTTTTTTTTTTATTGAATTTATTTTTTCTTTTCTTTCACAAATATGGACATATCAGAACAAGGACAACAGATCTTGCTAACATCTCTCACACACTTTCATACACTTTTCAAAATGATCTTACCTCATTTACATGTATAAACAAATAAAGAGTTGAAAGAGAACCTTCTATGTGGTAGGTTTTCAACTGATGCGATGGGGCCTAAGAGATGATTAATTTGTTTTGTAACGTGTTANCTTCTATGTGGTAGGTTTTCAACTGATGCGACGGGGCCTAAGAGATGATTAATTTTTTTTGTAACATGTTGCATATAGACATGGTTGCACAGCCATAGCATAAAAATGGTGAATATATGATGTACAAAAATAGAATTAAAGGCAAATTGGTGTTGTGCATGTAAATGGGTTTCGAGTCCATTCAGCTATATATATTTGATGACAAAGAGAATTTCATTGTAATCTGCACATTGTTTGCTTGGTTACAGGCTGAGGTATCTAGACAGCCCGCTGCTTCAAAACCAGAATTGAAACCAGAGAAAAAATCTCCTGCTGCTACTGCAGCCAAACCAGTACCGAAGACTCAGACCTGTATAGTGTGCAGAAAGGTAGGTACACACAATAACACACGCAGTAACAAAGACTCAGCCCTGTATAGTGTGTAGAAAGGTAGGTACATGTGGGAATTAACAAATAAAACATGGAGTTATCTGTGAACAATGGTAGACACACAAGGGAATAAACAAAGAAAAAACAGGGATAACTGTGAACAATATTAACTTGCTCACTCTATTGTGTACCTATGTACAATTTTATTTTAGTACCATTTAAATTTCATTTCTTTCAAAGACATAAAAATATGAAATTGACTCTGCATTGAATGTCAAATAATTGTAGCCTTAACATACTTTTTGAAATTTTCTGAAGCGTCAACAAACTTCATGAAGTACCAGTAAATATTTATTTCTTGATCATTTCCTACAATTATAATGGATCATACTGTTGTGTTTTGGTTATTGAAAACCTTTTCTACTTTTAGGTTGGGAAGTGTAAATATAACATTGTACGTAATGGTGATGTGAAGCATCTATGTGATGATGTCTGTTTCCAAAAATTCCGGGCCAACCCCACTCAGTTTCTCAGAGCCACAAATGCAGCACCACCTCAAAACCGCGTGGAACCGAAGAGCGTGCCCACCACCAATTCCCATATCAACCAGGACCAATTCAAAACCTGCTCAGTGTGTCAACTTATGAACNCGAAGAGCGTGCCCACCACCAATTCCCATATGAACCAGGACCAATTCAAAACCTGCTCAGTCTGTCAACTCATGAATATCAAAACCTCAAAACCTTTCCTCAACTGGCAGGGAATGGACTTCTGTGGAGAAGATTGCCTGGGGAAATTCCAGGCATCTCTCAACGCCTCGTGTACGAACTGTGGAAACATGGTGACTGCTGTGGCCAAAGGAAAGTTCTGTCTGAAGTTTGCGAATGAAGTTAAACAGTTCTGTTCTAACAACTGTTATGTAGAATTTAAGAAAAGACAAAAGCTGTGTGAATGCTGTCAGAAAGACATTTCTAAATCTTCAGATGCTTTTGTTGCACCTGTAGGAAAGGAGGGGACATTCAAAGACTTTTGCAGTCAGTTATGTTTACAAAAGTATGAGGACAAAACTAACTGTGATGTAGAGATAGTAGGGGTGGAGAAAGCTCAGAAGTCCAAAGTCTTACCAAAGGGAGAATTCCCGTGTTCTGTGTGCAAGAAAACATCAACTGTGAAGCATGAAATTCGCTTAGACGGGAAACTTCATCGACTGTGTAGTGATCCATGTTTCTCAGCGTTCCAGTACGCTAACAAATTGACAATGAACTCGTGTGATAATTGTGGTACGTACAGCTACAATGACGGAGCTCCACAGTTTATCCAGTTCGAAGGGCAACAAAAACGATTCTGCAGCTACGTGTGCGTCAACAAATTCAAATCCGAGAAGAAAAAAGTTGTTGCTTGTGCGTGGTGTAATTCTAAGAAGGGTAACTTTGACATGATTGAGAGAGTTGACGCCAATAACAAGTATCAGTTGTTCTGTTCCCTGAACTGTTTGTCTCTGTACCGCGTCAACCTACAGGCGACTTCAAACCAGGCGGTGGTCTGCGACCATTGTCGGAAGTTTGTTCCTGCCCAGTATCACCTGACGATGAGTGATGCCTCAGTCCGAAACTTCTGTTCTTACCAGTGTGTGATGGCTTTCCAGTCACAGTTTGCAGCAGCAGGAAATAAACAGGCAGCCCCTAATGCAAATCAGCAACAACAGCCACCAAAATCGCAAAAACCAGCACATCCGCCGCAACTGAATTCCACAACTGTCACGAGGAACGCAAACGCACCTGTGACACGGAACACGGCTAGAGGTAACCCAATCAGAGGTATGTTCAATGTGATTTAGTGGATATGATTTTAAAATAGGAAAGAACTGATATGTAGGTTCTTGTGTGTAAACTGTTTTCAAATATAAATATTCGTGTATACTGCATACANTGTGTGTAAACTGTTTTCAAATATAAATATTAATGTATACTGTATACGATGTAGTAAATTTGTTGCTTATGAATATAACAGAGATTTGTTGTATCTGATACATACCAAGTAGAAATTCTCAACTGGCTATGCATAAANTTATGAATATAACAGAGATTTGTTGTATCTGTTAGATACCAAGTAGAAATTCTCAACTGGCTATGTATAATTTTAGCTCCACCTTCCAAGCAGCCGCCAGCATCGAAACAGCTATCCCAGAGAGCAGGCCAAGGAGCCAATCCAGTTATCTCAAATGTTGTGTCTTTGGCTCCGAAAGGTAAACATTTATCTCAAAGATAGATTCTAAAAATAGAGAAGAAAATGTTTGAAAATCATGTAATAGATCAACAGAATGGGACTTTTGCTTTATATGTTTGTGATGTACATGCTCGTATTTTGGGTTATATAGGACATTCAACAAATAAGAGATCTGTGGCTGTATATCTTTATTGCTTACTGTATGCACAAAATTATTAAAAAAATTTTTATATAGGAAACCAGCAGAGTGGTCTGAAATCTGTGAGCAATGCCCCAGTATCCAGTCAACCACAAACAAAGGTAACAATCTTTATACAGGCATGTTCATTGGTCAAGAATGGCCAAGTTTTGCTATGTTTTCCTTATACGCACATATTATGCACAACCAGGAGAAATATGGAAATCTCCCAAATTTTAAACATACTGACTTTTCTTGACGGCTACAGTTTTGAAAGGTATTTTCTTTGATGCAAATATAATACAGCTTCTTTGGTAGAGGAAACAAAAGAAAGTAAACTTTTTTTTTTTTTTTAGCTCATTTGAGCCTTCGTGATTCTTGACATGGTGCAGATTCAGATTTTTATATTTTCAAAATCATGCCCTCGAGGCCACAATAGGGGATCAAAGTAGTACATGGAATATTGTAGGGAAAATCTTCAAAAAACATCTTCTCAAGAACCCAATTTGCTTCAGCCTCTTATAATGCCCTAAACATTGCATGGAAAAAATACATACAAATTACTTGCATGAGCAATATAAACCAGTCTTGCTGGCAGTAGTGTAGCATAGTCAGATATAGAGTTGACTCTCAAGAAAACCTTGGATTTTTTCCATGAAAAAAAAAAATGAATTGAAAAGGAAAAATAAATACGGTTGAACTTTGGTATTTAAAACACTGATATCTTGAATACCATGATTATGTCCGAAGTGATTTGGAAGTTCCAGTCACCTACTTTCTATGTTACCCTCGGTATCTCGAATCCTCAGAAGTTTCTTTTAATGTCCCATATTAAGTTTCGAGATAACAGGGTTAACTGACATCCTTATTGTATTGCTATTTGTTGGTAATCTTTAGACAACCCAGGTGCAGGTTCACAACATATAGTGATCCAGCCTCTGGCCGAAAAAACATGAAAAAACAAATCTCTCATGTGTAAACCATTTCTTCAGACCAAGGCTACTCCCTGTAAACCCCACACACAAACCATGGGGACACAGACAGGTACTGTATAAATCTCAGAAAAGGAATCTTTTCATTCAGTGAAAAAAAAAAGAAAAAAAAACTCAAGGAGACCCAGTGAAATTGGTCCATAATTTTGCTGTGATGCACTCTCTTGAATAGTTTCCAACATATAAATTTTTCATATTAAATGCAATGACAGTTTGATAATTAACTAAAAGACATAGATTGCCTTGGTGATAAAATTTAAAATAACTTGGTCACAGAAGACCTTTAATCCAATTCATTATGACTTATCGTTAGCTACCTGAACTGCCTTTTGTTGTCTGTCCATCTGTTAACTTTTCACATTTTCACTTCCCCAGAAACCACTGGCCAAATTCAGCCAAACTTGGTACAAATCATCCTTCGGTTGAAGGGAATGTAAACTTTGTTCAAATGAAGGGCCAGGCCCTGGGATCATGAAGCAACTTAAGCTTAAGTCAAAATCTGCAATAAATGATTGTGAAGTCAGTCATTCCAAAATAAGACTGTTATCCATTATTGTTTAGTCAAATTAATAGTGTCTGCAAATTAAGAGTTTCAGTTCAATAAGTAATGAACATTTACAGGTGATTGAATTTTGACTGAAGTCTAAGTTTGTTTCAAGATCCCAGGGCCAGGCCTCCATCAAAGGGGAGATCATCACGAAAAGTTAAAATAGGGTGCTGTTCATTTGAAAATCTCAAGAACCACCGGCCAGAAAAGCTGAAACTTTATTGAAACTTCCTTTATATGTGGATATTGCAATTGTTTCAATCATGACCCCTGGGGGTAATGGTGGGACCACAGTAGGGGATAAAATAGATAAGGGAAAAATCGTCTTCTCAAGAACCATTGCACCAAAGAAATGGATATTTACCTGAAAGTTTCTTGTATTGGAGTTGGTTCAAGTTGGCACAGATCATGCCCCCGGGGTGTAGGATGGGGCCTCAGCTTGTCAAGTCACATGATCTTTAAGATTTTAAAAATGAACGTGTTTACTATCTAACTCTGTGATTAAATAAATAGGTAATTAGCTCGCTTAAATTGTTTGTTGCACAAAGTGTGTAATCTTTATAGCTATCCATTTATTCCTATAATGATCCTGATTTGTAAGGTCCTTATATTTAGCTTTAAAAGGGACATGGGACACATTTTCGCTAAACTTATATTTGAATTTTTAATGTTCAAAATGTTTAACAAAGTTTTTTTCTAATGGTCAGAGCAAATTTGAATGTCAGTTGTTGAGTTACAAGTAAAATTACAGATTCACATTCTTTGTTATGTAAACAAGGCTCGTTCATTGTTTTTGTTTACATAAAGATTGCTTCACAGAAAATACATAATGTTAAAAGAAATGAGATGCGAGAAACACTAGAAACTGTTTACATGTAATTGTTTTAAGAAGGAATTTGTTTTATTACCATATTTAATAATAGGTAACAAAACCATGGCTCGAGCCTTGTTTACATGGAAAGGGATTGTATTAAAGTGATTTATCTCACTTGGAACTCAGAACAAATCATGTTCAATTTTTGTTGATATTAGAAATACCATAGTGAGCATTGGTTTTAAACATTAAAAATGGAAATCTAAGATTTGAACATTTATAGCTTAAAAACATGTCTATCCCCTTTAAGGTGACAGCAGATCACTGCATTTGGCGCTTTTATGTTTCATCACAAAGGTAAAATGGTGACATGCAAAGAGCAGGGTACTTATACCAATTTCTGTAGAGGTATGCAAAAAAAAAAAAAAAATAAAGAGCTCATGTATTAAGATTTAAAAAAAATAAAAACGGAGAGTTAAAATGATTTTTTCTTATTCAGACAAAAAAATTTTGCCAAATAAAAGTTTAATAGGCCTAATATCAGGTTTGTTTTAAAAAATTTTATGTATATAATGTCACACTTTCACACCAGTGGTAAGTGTACATTGATCAATAAATTAATTAATAATTTTTCATTCACGAGAAGTCCGAAGGCAGAAGAAGGTGATCTCCAATACAATACCATTCTATGTTCGTTCCCAGTTGACGCATGTAGCCCAGCCAACACCTGTCCATTTCCACTTCCTGTTCCAATAACGTAGCGAGCTTTATCCCAACCACAGAAAAAATCTGCGGAAGGACATGTCTAAACATATTAAGGTACACAAATTACTTTTAAGGGAAAAATATTGTGATATCGCCTGAGATATTTGTACTAGTTGTGAAATTATCATTTTAGGAAATCCGGGAGAAAAAATTCCCAGTGACCACTGGAAGCAGAGCTCTGTCTGATGATGGCGGAAGCTGTTGCCGGGGGAGACGAGTGAATCTGACTCTGATTGGAGAAAGAGGCTGAACCAGAATCCGAAAAGTAAGGTGCTGTACTCACAACTAGAATTACATAGCACAGGACTTGGAAATTGCTTGATGTATGAGATTGGTGCTTTGTACTGGTAACGGATGTTTGGGGAAAATGAAATCAGAAAATAATTTGTCCTCTTTGGAATTGCAGTCAAATATCTTGTTAGTCTCAGTGGAGTAAGCGTATCATGAAATATCTGGGATCATTCAAGATCCCACATTGTTTTTTTTGTTGTATTTTACTTTAACTTTACAACTTCATCTGCGACTTAAGCATATGTTGAAATTTCTTAATGCTGCCATTCTAATAAGGGCTATTCCAGAAACTAGAATGTACGGGGGGGTGGAGGCATCTTTTAAATAAATATTTTATGCTTAGTGCTGTGGTGTGTTTAATTAATGTCTATATCATCCTTGTGGGTTTTTCGCCGGTGTAAATTTAAATTTTGTACTGGTGGGTATGCAAATGTTAGAATATACTCAAGCGATAAAATAAGCAGAATCATCGAGCGATAATCGTAATATTTTGTTCAATCCTAGTCGTCGAAAACGTGTGCGTTAAGGTCTTGGCTTAACCTATAGAACGATTCATTAGAGTTACTCCTTCCACTCGTCTCACATAAAAATAAAATAGCTCTAACACAGTTGAATAATTACCTAGGATTGCAAATCACGTAATTAGTTTTTGATGCAGAAAATTTTTGCATAGAATTATTCCATGTTTAGGCCTAGATCTAAATATCGCAACGTGTGATGGTCGAAGTGTTGTCATCGTCCGAGTTTCCTCTGACAAAAATATTGGGAATACATCTCATATTAATTATTAATTGGATATACAAACACTCCTATCCATAATT
The DNA here is from genome assembly GCA_903981925.1 of Ostrea lurida. Lineage (NCBI taxonomy): Eukaryota > Metazoa > Mollusca > Bivalvia > Ostreida > Ostreidae > Ostrea > Ostrea lurida. Next base: position 14,935 of record CAJDSM010043768.1, read on the forward strand.
ATTAAACATTTATATGTTTTACTTATGTTTCGACATCATAGTCCATTTGTTATGATCCTCCCATTGATGTTTGGAGTCAATTTGGTATTAAAAAACAAGGCCGCTTACAACTTGGCCTTCCGACGTTGATCGCTAACCGTGGGAACGGGGAGCGATCGTACATCATTCTATTATCATATCACCGATCATACCATTTTTGGGTTACTAGTTCTGAAGGGGATATATAAATTCCAGATATAATTTATCATTACTGTAGGTATCTTTTAGCAATTAATCCTGCTCATAAAATCAATCCTGATTATATTTGATTTTTATATTTTTAAAAAACCCACATACCTGTTCTTTGTGTAATTGTATTGTCTATCTGACATACAAGATTACTCAAAGTGTCACCGAAAAGGGTACTAAATGAACAACAGAGCACCATCATACAAAACTATACATATTACACATCACGAAATGGCATAGAAATGATTACTTTGTGATGCACTACAAATTTTTTGAAAAATGACCTACAAATGGAGAACTTGGCAGGCTAAAATGCTGGCAGAAACTTTTAGTTTTGCAGCAACACTACAGCGGACAGGTGAAATGGCATTAAGTCCCTGAGTGTAAGTATATTAAATCTGATATAGTTTTAATAGTAGTTTACAATGAAAAGTTTTCAAAGAAGAGGGAACATATC
>CAJDSM010043771.1:471-10925 GCA_903981925.1 Ostrea lurida
GCTTTTAATCATAAAAATCATTGTCTCGATAGTGGATTCTATATACTGTACGTTTATATCATTGTATATTTTCAGGTAATTCAATATGACACATTGGAAGCTAATTTAAGTTTGTACAATCTTGGTGTGAAATATTATGCTCTTTTGTTCTAAAGATTGAAATAAAGAAGTCAACATCCGCTTTTGCTTTTCATTTTTGCAACTTCACTGTTGATTCTTCTTATACATTTTAGAGTATATGTATAGGATATCACAGCGACCTAGCAGAACCAAGAAACGCTGATGAATCTGCGTTTCTAATCAGCCATAGTCAACAAGTCGGTAAGCTGGTGTTTCCTTTTACAATACACAAAATACAATATTGCGAATATCCAGCAATGACAATTAGATTTTTAAATAAGTTAGGTTTATGTAAAGGCAAATATAACGAACAGTGATCAATCTCGCAAGTCCCAAACATTTGTACAACAATATAAACTACTGCATATGTATCATATACAGTCAAACCTCATCATCCTGAACTAAATTGGACCAACAATTAAAGTCCCAGATATCAATGTTTCAAGATAATGAGGTTAAAATACATAAGAATTTGTAGATGACACTTTTAAGTCACTGCACCACGTCCATTGTCTTCAAGATATCAATTTATTTATTTCATACCCTTTGTTAGACTGTCATTTTCATACTAGATTTGACGACGGGAAACCCCGTTTACTTTGTTTCGACTACAGGCTCACGGCGGGTGTGACCGGTCAGCAGAGGATGCTTACTCCTCCATGGCACCTGATCCTGCTTTTGCTTTGGTAGAAGGTCCTGGTTGCCCTACACTCGATTTTGTATGTGTTTTTTTTGGAATATGATTACGTTTGATACTTTGTTACTTCTCCATTTTATATACAAAAGTTCAACTGTTGTAGGTCCAATAGAACCATGTGATTCATAGAAACGCTATGTGTACATTTAAATAAATCAAAATTCTAAAAGGTGGACTTGTATATAAAATGGCGAAGTAAACAATGTGTTAAACGTAACCATGGTCCCAAAAAGCATGCATACAAAATCGAGTGGAGGGCAACATGGACCTCTGACAAAAGCGAAGGCAGGATCAAGTGCCATGGAAGAGTAAGCATCCTCTGCTGACCGGTCACATCCGCCGTGAGCCCGTAGTCGAAACAAAGTAAACGGGGTTACCCGTTGTCAAATCAAGTACGAAAATTACAGTCTAACAAAGGTTAAAAACAAATCAGTCAACATATGACTTAGTGGTAATTTGTAATTGCAAACAAGGTCATTATAGCGACCGTAGAATTTGCGAAATGATGACTTTAAACGTTATTCGTTATAACCCTCCAACATCAACTGTTTGGTTTGTAGTTGGCCTCGCTTTAAAAAAGTCTTATACGCATTGCATGCCCTTGCGTATCGAATCAACTGAGAGACATACCATAAGCAGGTGATAGTGATACATTACTACATAGAAAAGGAAAGTTGACGATTGCAAAGTCAAAGTCATCACCTTTATCATATAATGTAGTTGTCAGTCTGCCATTAGAGTCAATATTAAGTAAACTATCCAAATATGAAGCAGATCTGTCAGATTCTGTGGTGTCCCTTATTTCGAGTTCGTCAGGATATATCAAATGGATATAATTGTGAAAATTATGATTGCTAATTGATGAGCCATCGTCTATATACCTATATGTAAAGTTGAAGGACACGGCAAGTTTCTTGTTTTTATCCCGTAATAGTTTTTTAACAAATTCTGCTTCGTATGAATATAAAAATAAGTCTGCCAATCAGGGGGGGGGCACAATTAGTGCCCATAGGAATACCAACAGATTGTTGGAAGACATGGTCTCCAAAGACTACATAAATATTATCGATAAGAAACCCAAGCATGCTCTTAATATCTACTTCAGAGTACTTGTGTGGGCAATCAGAGTGGTTTCTGACAAAATATGTATCTTGTTTCCCAACGACCAGAAACTTGTATTTTCGGGTGCCGTGTTGAAATGACTATAATATTCTGGACTGAACTTATAACATGTATGCAGCGTCAAGAACAATTTGATTCCTCCTTACATTCCACAAATTGGTTTATCTTATATTTTGTTTGTTTCAATCCCGAGGTTTCAATGCTCTATTGAAATCAACACCCTACTAGTAATGCAAGGTTTCTTTCAAGCATGTTTTCATTGAGTTGCATTTCTATTTTATGCAAAAACAACCCTGATGTTCATACGGCTCTTATGATTGGGTAACACTATTCTCCTTCTTCTTTGGATTTTCTCAAGATAATTCTTAATATTGATCTTAGTGACTCCAATAAATTCAGATAAACTATTGCAATATAAATAGATGAAGTTACCATGGTGTTAAACGTAATCATAATCCATAAACATATACAAAATCGAGTGTGGCGTAACACGGATCTCCGACAAAAGCAAAGTAGGATCAGGTGCGTCAGTGGAGGATAGCGATCATCTGCCCGGTCCACCCGCCGTGGGCCCGTAGTCGAAAAAAGTAAACGGATTTAACGGTCACAGACTCGTAGTACGAAATGACAGTCTAAATAAAGGTATGAAACAAATTCCGGTACACATATGACTTAGTGAATTGTAATTTGTAAACACGATCATTATAGCGACCTCGTAGAATTTTGCAAAAATGATGATTTAAACGAATTTTCTAAAAACCTTGCAAACGATCAACTTTTTGTAGTAGTTGCCCGCTATTAAAAAGCCTCAGTACGCATAGGTTCGGTTCGCGTATCGAATCAACTGGAGAAATACACCACCATAAGCAGTTGCTAGTGTATAGTTACTACATAAAAAGAGGCCCACAGATCTTTACGGTCACCTGAGTATCATAGCCCACACAGGGAGTCTCATATTTGCATTTCTTAAATCTCAATACAGAGTATTTTATTCACATGTTAATATCTTTCAATATATGCATATTATTCCTATTCATATACACAAGAAGATTATCATTTCAATCTCACACGATTGTTCAAAGAATTTTGAATGAAAACCATATTACTTTAATGTCCGGTGAGCTTGACCTTTGAGCTAAACTATCTAAGATGCGTTCCAGTGAGCATGACCCTTTCGGACTAAAAATATCCAACATTAAAGAAACTTCGTCCATAGTAGATAAATATTTGCCAATAGTCTATCATCAGAGTTAAGAAAAGCAGACATGATGCTGGAAGCCCGAACCAATATTGCTTATTCACTCCACTGATGTCGAGTACTTAGACCTTTACCCTGTCTGAAACCGAGCAAAGTCTACCACAAACATAGGCAAAACACTTATTAACGTATCCATGGGTAGAGCATATGCCACTGATTATGGTACTCGGAGTAGGAACACAAGCCCTACACTCAACAGTTCTCGAGACGGAATCTCTGCCTACAGATCGGACAACAACCCTGACTACCAGACCCCCCCACACAATACACCGCACCAACCGTGTTTCGGGGTTATATTAAATCAGCAACTACAAAGTCTCCTCGATCAGTTCAATATTCATCCCTTACTTTGAATAGCAATACCAAGAATAGAGCATCATTGCTCAAAAAGTATGCATATCTAAATGTGACACCTTGGATAAACCACATATCCATACATATCAGTGGACTAAGCTCTGCAACTGGTTTTCCCTGCTCGAGTGATTACCCACCTCCCTTACGCCCCCCCCCGCCCCCCAGGGTCAGAACCCCTACCGTCCCAGGGATACATCGACAGTTACAATTTTGATAAAGGCCATGCCTGGCTTAGTATACTTACTATAAGCAAATTTGCCTTCTAATGACTCTCGCAAACATCTAGCTGGTTGCTAAAGATATGATGTATTATTACTGTTCAAGCCTCCCACTACGCTTATTATGTCGCACTCATAATGGAATGACGTCACCATATTAGCCAGTGATGGGACCTGCCAAAATGTCTAGGAGTCCATTAGTCTGTGCGAAGTCCGAGGCGCAAGATTTAATGGACGTAATAGCGAGAGGGATCCATTACTTTCGGCCCACAGCGCATAGCGTGCACCATGGGAACCTCGTCTTCTTCCGGTCTCAATCCCGCAATGACCGCACGACACTTCACTCTACGCCTTACGAACACGCAAGGGGAATGCTGATGACCTATCTTAACCGGAATCGACACCCAAGGTCTAAAACTAGAGACAGTTATGAAATCCTGGTACACTTTTATCCCCCCCCACACTCCCCCCCCCAAGCGCCAGTGGTGCCCAACGATTGAAATTTGTCTAGTCAATTTATTGACTCGCAACTCTGATCGCATGACAAAGACTGACCCATACTGCCTCGCCATTAATTGACAAAACGAATTATCAGGGTGGTTACAAGGAACAGAAGTAAAAATATCTCTCACATTGTGTTAAACATATAATCAGTCAAATGACCAATTTTATGCCCAACCCTAACATACTAGATAGACCCTAGCCGTGCACGGATCGAAGAAGGATAAAATTAACTTAAAAAAATTTAGAGAAAAAGCGTCTTCACTCTAATTTAAGTCTCACCATATCCATTGCATATTCCTAGCTCTTCCACATTTATACTGTCATCAAAACGCATTATAGAGGGGCTAGTTAGTTCAAATGTATTATGTTTTGATATGTCCACATAAACACTAATGTAACCAAGTTTAGGCACCCGCCAACTGGGGTCTGAACCCCCTACCCGAAGGGATTACCAAATTTACAAGTTTTGGTAAAGGCCTTACACACGATCATACATCACATCGATGCATGTGGTTTCTTCTCAGACAGTGTGGGTATTTGGTAGTGTAAGAAATGTTTTGAAAAATTGGTCTGTTTTGGACAGTTTTGCCCCACCTCCAAGGCTCCATGGGTGCAAGCAACTGAAATTTACAATGTATGTGCCACCTTGTCTACCAAAGATTCGCATGCCTGAAATTTGAAACAGATTGGAGTCAGGTGGTTGATATAAGTAAGACCAGTACTAAAATGTTCAAATGCTAACACTAAAAACATTCATCAATGATCATTATTGGGCCCACCCTAAATACTAGACCCCACCCCTAGGATCGAACTATCACAATGTTTAATCAAAGGCTTACCATATTCAAACATCAATTTAGTTTTCACAGATTAATTATCAACTCATACATTAAAGAAGGAGCTTTTTTCAACATTAATTATGATATTAGACACTTATTGTTACCAACGTGTTGGCCCCGCCCTGGGTACAGAACCCCACCCGCCGGTCACACAAATTTCAGCAATTGATACTGGTCGAAATGGACTTCTGCCTCCTACATCACTATGCATTTGGTTTCCAGACACTGTGGCGGTTGTTCAAGAAGAACATTTTGTGAAAAATTGAGATCACATAGTTGGATCAGTTTTTGCCCCCCCCTCAAGGCCCTAGGGGTGCAAGCAGACCTGACTAGTTAAAATCTAGTGCCACCTCTGTGCCACAAATGAATGCTGCAATGCCAAACTTCTGAAAAAGAATATGGACTGGCTGGTCATATAAGAAGAAGCTTAAAATGATTCAAATTGTGAACCCAACATCTTCCATCAAATAGACCATTTACTGGGCGCCCCAACGTCTAAATCACATAAAACCCTACCACCTAAGGATCATTGAAATATTACTACATTTTAGATAAAAGGCTATTCCTACTTTAATCAAAACCATACCCAATATTAGTTCACTATAATGACAATACCATTTCAAGAAGATCGCTTCAAAAAAATTATTATATAATAGAACACTCACCGCATAACCAAGCTTACTATTAGGAAATAGGATCCCGCCCTGGGGCAAAACCACCCTACCCTCCCGGGGATCCAAAATTTAGAAAAATTTTGGTAACGGCCTTCCTCCATCATATACCCATTCATCAACTATGCTATTTGATTTCATTCTCACGACATCGTGCTTGCTTAAAAGATTCTGAAAGATGTTTGCACTATCATGAGGCACGTGTTATACGTTATGTGCTCACACCCCAAGGCCCCTCTCGTACAAAAGAATGCTTCATTACTAATTAGAAAGAACATGTGCCTGACTGGTAGTTATCATAAGAAAAGTTCAAAAATGTTCAATTGTTAACGCACGCACGGTTACGGACGATCGGTACTAAGACGAAGTCTGCAGAATTAATTGTGCTACCGCCCCCTGAGTTTTACTACAGGTTACAAGGATTAAAAAATATACAGATATATTGCTGTTACAACATGATTAAACTTCCTTATGTTCTTTGCCATAGCATCCTATATTTGGTATGACAGAGGGTAGACACTGCATCAGATGAGACAATGTTTTCGTTACTCTGTCGCATGTGTTAAAATCTCGTACGCCGTGGAACCTCGGTGAACTATGGTGTATAGAGTAAGATCTCGGTAACCGCACGGCTAAGACTCTAAAGCAACAGCCAACACACTGATGCGAGAGAATTATTGTGAGTAACAAAACTTTAAGCGCATTCTCTAAATCTTAAAAGATACAAAAGGTTGACTTACCATCAATAGCATGATGAAGGGCTAATACTTTTGACCTGCATCAGTTCTTAATTATCAGTAGATTGATAGGGATATGTCGAGCAATTTATTAGGCACTATCACTATCGTGAATTTCAGTGCGATCAGATGCGCTGCGTTAAACACACGGAGAAAAGTCTGCATAAACGCATTACTAATTGTATCATTAGCATGAAAAAAAGATCTTGTATCCTGAATTGTAATATCGCAAAAACGAGATAATAAATGTCTATTTTTCTTGTTTCAATTTAGAAATAGCTTACAATAAAATAGATTCGAACAGAGAACTAGGGGGAATCGCTGACTCAAAATTGAAGTAAGGGTGGGTGCAACTGATTGATAAGTTGTAAGCGTTATGGTAAATGTATTTCATGAACTTGATATATAATTTTAGTATCATACCTAATCACCCAGTACATCGAGTAAGTGCAAAGGAAAAGATAGACTACCATTAATGAAAAACTAATCATAAACTTACACTCACGTCAATGCCCCTCCCAGGAGGGAGTGGAGTTGGGTAAATAGGCCAAGGGGATAGACGGGTCATCTTTAACTTTCTGCGTACACTGGAAACCTTTCGAATAGCACCCCTTCGTAAAATAGAAAATCCTAAAAAAAAAGCACTCACGAATACATAATATATTTCCGTTGAAATTCTACTCATTAAATGTGACTTTACATGTAACACGCATTATGCATGTCCATAAGTGTGCATATTTGACTCTTGCCAAAACAATTTGCTAATAATCAGCAGAGGTCTGCATGTATCACATCTGGAAAACGTGTACAATCTGTAAATACTATTATGATTTGCAACCAAAAAGGAAAACAGAGAAGCTCCAACCCAACACCCACCAAAAATAAACCCAAGTACAAACTCATCACCCCGAACACCTAACCGTTTCTCTGTAGGAATGAATTAACAGTGCATGTCATTCTCGGATCCTCGGAATCATTATCAGTGATTGATGAGTTATATTGAAAATATCTCTTCCCAAGTCATAGCAGTATGAACATATAACTGACGAACACGATTTTTATATGGGTAGATACAATATTGAAATTGTGATATTTGAAAATTGAAACTGCACAAACATTGAGGGAGGGGGTATCGATAGGTAATTGTAAAGCCATGGAAGTATAAATGGAACCATGTGCAATTAATAGAATGTTGCACGTACCAATACAATATATATAATCGAATATTTCAGTTTGCGAATTGAATCTACAAGCTATGATTCAAACCTCCTAGACTGACAAAGGGGGCGGGACAGAAATATTCTGAATAGGGAGGGGGCGGGGAGAATTATCATAGTCATAACAAATGTACATTCAGGAGGCAAGGGATTATATGCTCGCGCATAAGGTTCTGAGCAGGTGATTAGGACAGGATTCCAATTGATGCAATACAGCTTAAAGTAATTGATTAGTTTTTTTCTAATAAAGATTTTGAGGACATTCCGTCGGCCAGGGACCTGTATAAAACCCAGTAAATTGTCCATGCGGAGTAGGCAGATAGTCAGTAAGATATATGGAAAGTAATTGCCGCTATTTGAGCCCTTATCTCTAGATGAGCAGATCAGGACTGGTCCTGGCAAGGGGCTTCAAGGGGTGGATTGAAGGGTGTGTACTTTAGTTCATTGAGTCTAGGATTACGTTTCAACAATAGGGATTCTCATGATGTCTAGTTTTGGTCTAAAGAGTGAGGTCAGGGGCGAGGCAAACGGATAGAATCGGAGAGAGAGATGGCATTGTATCTGTGGTGATACGAGGCCGGTTTTAGGAGTTGTATTAATTTTAAATATGGCGGGGGAGATCTAATGCAAACATCCCGAAGTTCTGTGTCTACCTAGCTTGTTGAAAACTTCATTTCAAGATATGATTGATCAAACTCTTACGCTGTATATAATAATTCGATTTTTTTGAGTTATAAAGTATTAAGCAATAGACCGTATCCTCACTCACATAATAAATTGTACCTCGCCAACAAAGGAATAGCACCAGTTTCCATATACAGATGCATGTAGAAATAAATCGGTTCCTATAGATGTTAAACAATCCTGCTGTTGACACAACGCAGCACTTGAGAGGATGACACTTTCCCCTTCGCATCATCACGTCTGCAGTTTAGTTTTTGTTTTTATCTCAAAGGGAGGGTGGAGGGCTTTGTCAAATCTGCTCGCAAATTCCCCATTGAATCATTAATAAAGATTCTTTATACTCCTGAGATGAACGTCGGCAGCGCAGCATAGTTTAGCTGTCAAACGATCACATATCAGTCTCACTATGAGTGTCAGCGGTTCGACACTACTAGTATCTTCGTGATTACTTGCATCTACTTATCTGTCTAATTTGTTAAGTCACTTTCTAGAGTAGTCATCCGCAGGTGCTTCGAAGGTAGATACTTGGTCTAGCGGTGATTATCATATAATCGCGAAAGATCATAAGCATATAACCGAACAGTCAATAAATGTACATCCAACAAAGAAGCACAAACGAAGTCTGCCGCTACTCTTCTCTCTCTTCACTAAAAATTACGCGAAGGATCAAGGCGCTTGGCGCCAGGGGGGGTCGTTACAACCTCGGAATAAATTTAGATCTCACGTAATTCCGGCCACAATGATCTGGACTACTAGGAAGAAGCTGACGAATCAACACCATTCCACCAGAGCATACATAATCATTTTATATCATGACTTATGAAAACTATTTATGGCAGTTGGTTATGCCTTAAAAGGGTGTACATGTAGCTAGGCAAGCGATGGGGAACCTGGGAAACAACAAAAAGTAATTGAAGATGAAATATAGTTAGAATAATAAAATATATAGGAATGAATTCACGCACAAGTGTCGTATATAAAAACCACGTCTATAGATCTAGATCAAATCTAAATTGCAGAAATTATGAGAGAAGAAGAGTCTTAACAAATTTATGAATTGATGTCTATGGGTAAAGATATATTAAAATTGAAATAAGCGATTGAGAACAATACTGATATTTCAATACTTCGGGCAGGATTATAAATGCTGTAAGTTGTATAGACTCATAGCCAGAGAAAAGGAGGTGGCAGATTCATAAATATTTCATGACTCTTGAAAGAGACGGGGGTCAAGAAGAGAGTAGAACCTCAGCTTCTTGTCATCTAGTTAATGCAAGACGATAAGGAAGAACATAGTTTTACAGGCACATCATTTAATGTAAGATGTCTGATTGCGTTGATTAAATATAAAGTCTCATAATACTACCAATGAGATAGATACGTGAGCGAAGAATTTCGGTGAAAAAATGTAAAAATTTCATGATTTTAGTAAGTGTACTTATAGCTAGTGAAATATGTGGTGTATGTGCTCAAGAACCAAGAGGGTTAAAGAGAACATTAGCCGTTAGAGACAACTTGACACGTCAAGCACTCAATAAAAATAATTGAATAACTGTATAATAAATATGATAAAGAGTTACTTTTGTATTTCTAGACAACACAGATATCGCGACCTGAATGACTTGCGAAAGTTGAGAAGGATAACTAGACGCTTAATACGAAATAAAAACATGAGGTTCAAATAATTAAATCGACTTTGTTTACGAATGATCGGATCAAGAGTGAAGTTGGTTAGTCAGAGAAATGAGAGAGACAAAATTCAAAATCTATAATATCCTCGTACAAGAATAAGGAATTAAGATCACTAGATTACGAGCAATGTAGTCGAAATCCAAAGCCTGAGGTCAGTTTGGTAACTCAGGATGTATGAATCGCACAACTAAATAAAATATTCCGATATTTTACATACCTTTAAAATAACGAAGCATGTCCATCTTTACACCGCGTTATTTCAAGATTTTAATCATGTTGTCCAAAATAAGAGCTTACTGAACGCAATCTAGTCGGAAAATAGTGTGTTTAATTTCTTGAAC
>CAJDSM010043772.1:0-27500 GCA_903981925.1 Ostrea lurida
AAGCGAGACCAACTACTAACCAAAAAGTTCACGTTGCAGGATTATAACAAATATCGTTTAAAGTAAATCATTTTCTCAAATTCTACGGTCGCTATAATGACTTGTGTTGCGATTACAAATGATCAGTTGCTATGTTACTATGTTAATAGCTTGAAATACGGATATGTATTTAATTGCAGTTGGTTAAATTAGAAATTATATCAAAATAAGGATCATCTCCCTCAGGCATAGCTCTGATCTTTCGACGTTTTTGGCCCCAATCTTTTTGGCAGCTACATTTATCACTTTTTATAAAGTTTTATTCTTTCATGTTGTCGGATTTCCAACATTTCGGTTTGAGCATCACTGAAAGAGACATAATTTGTCGAAATGCGCATCTGGTGCATAAAAATTTGGTACCGTATTGATTTTTTTTACTTACATGTTCATCATCACCTCACCTAATTATGATGTTTTTGTATCTCACATTTTTGCTACACTACCTAGAGCTCGATAAAAAAAAATTAAAAAAAGGTTAGCTATTTACAAAATCTATACTTGATGCAACATTTTTATGTGCAAACGCATCTTATCTTTAGATTAAATGCTGTGTAAATTTTCTCGAACGTGTAATGACGTGTGTTCAAACCAATTATAATTTCTTATTCACTTATTTTGAATTGGAATTTCTCAGATTACATGATCGATTTGTGGCGCATGGAAAATAAGGAATGCTTGCTTTGCATAGAAACCGGGTCCCAACAACAGTGTTTCCAATGGTCCTTATTCACCATTTTCCTAATTTTGAGGATTACCAATGTTGTAGTTGAATAAAGCGTTAGTTGATACGCTACATCCTGATCTAGAATGTGCATTACTCCGACTTAACACTTTTCCTATCTATGGTGAGTCTAGGGGACATCCTTGCCCTATTCCTAATTATCAATTGTTTATGTAATTCCTGAGGATATTCATTGTTTGTTATCTCTATCTCACACATAGTACAAATTAAGAGAGAGAGAGAGAGAGAGAGGAGAGAGAGAGATGAGAGAGAGAGAGAGAGAGAGAGAGAGAGAGAGAGGATTGCAAATGTACGGATTTATATGCTTACTTGATCAATATAGAGGGTCAGTGGTGGGTGTCACCGATCAATAAGGGAAGTTAACTCCTCTCACGCCTCTAATCCCACCCCTGGTGTGTCCTGATATCCGTTTTCGTCCTACCTTTACCTTTGTATAGGTACGGATTATATATATCACATACTCGTTATATTCACATTTCCATTGATTATTCTCGTTATATTTACCTTGGGGTAAAAATGAAAATACACAAGTGTTCAAATTAGCAGTAAGAAAATAAAGTTAGTCAAGCGTTGCATATAGAATGTTTAAGGACTTTCTAAATTTCTATACCCACCCACTGTATTTCTCCCACAGTTAATTATACGCTACATGAACTAGAATTGTTCCCAATTGCATCCTCTAAAACACTTACCTCTCCTTTGTTTAGTTTTTTACATCGATTTTCCGAAAGTGTGATTCACAGGCACATATTAAAAAAAAATTAAAAGTTTGTTTACAGGAAGATATATATTTAAAACGTCGAGGTTCTATGGCTTTATCATGTATTATCCTACCATAAAGCACTTGTGTAATATCAAGTATCTGTAACAGTTTGTTATGCTGGTTACAAGTAGGCAATAGCTGATAGGTTACTCTGGTGTAGGAAATCCGATATATGAATCATGTCTGTGAGATCGACTGATCATGGTGTGGATCATGCAACATCGAAGGTGTTGAAATTAGAAAAGTGTTTTAAGTCATTCTGATCTGTATTTTCCTATAATTATAAAATTATGTAGTGAATAAAGATGAGTTATAAATGAAATTTCTCAATAATAAACAAGTGCACGGCTCCGGTAAACGTTGATCAGGCAGCCGTGTTGATCGTAGTAACTTGAAGAAATGTTTGTAGAATAATAAGACTAGCTTTTGATCCTATCGGGGACCTCGTGAAGACCTGCTAGGGTCGTAATCTAGTCTGAGAAAATATAGATGATAAGAAAAGGTGTTATCATTTTATATGCATTTTTCAATGTACAAAATGTTTTAAATGTCATGAGAGTTGAAAGGGTGACCATAACAACGAGGCTAAACAAACTCTGACGGTTCAAACGCAACCATCAACAATGTGCCACTAAATTTGTGGATGTTGGATAAAGCAGAATTATTATGTGGTAAATGACTGTGACACATGTGTCAGACGTGGTACCACGTCCGGGATTAATACAAGATAAATTAACAATACTGGAACACCTTTGACAGTTTGGTGGGTCATAGAGTTTAACAGAACGACTCAAGGTGTATCTAATATAAATCTTATGCAGAACAAATTTTGATGCACCAGCTACGCATTTCGGACAAATTATGTCTCTTTCAGTGATGCTCAAAAACCGAAAATGTTGGAAATCCGAAACAATGATAAAACAAACTTTAAAAAAGTGAACAATGTAAAGGGCAAAGATAGGAACAGTAATCAATCTGTAAGTCCTAAATAGAAACAAAAACAAGAGTTGGGTCAATCACGGACCCATGGACACGCCAGAGGTGGAATCAGTGCCAATAGGAGGATAGCATGCCCGTTCTGACCGGGTCACCACCCGCGTGAGCCCCCATAGTCTTGCAAGGCAAACGGAACAATCCGTATCCAAATCAGTGCGTGAAAAACGGCTTAACAATTGGTATGAAACACATCAGACAGCATTTGACCCCATGGTAGGTAATATTGGTAAACTAAATTGTTATAACGACCTTTAAATTTGCGAAATGTCTTTAAACGTGATTGTTGAAACCCCTGCAAGAACAACTTGTCTGTAAGTAGCCTGTCTCGATTCAAAATCAGACCATACGCAGAACACGCACTAGCGTATCTAAGTAGTTGAGAGACGAACACACCAGATGCAGGTGATGATGTAACATTGCTACTTAAATATGGGGAGTTGACGATGAAGAAGCTGAAATCGTCCCGTTTGTCTTAAAGTTGAGTAGTTAGTTTGCCATTAATGTCAATGTTCAATAACATAAATGTGGGGGTGTTATAAAAGGATCTCAGAAAAGTAAGATATTGTGCTAATGAATGACGTGACAACTGAGAAGTCCGTGAACCCCAATTGATGCATTAGCTGTACTCCTTATAAAACCCCCCACATACATTCTTTGTTGGGGGGGGGGGTATGGAATAACTTTGTTTCCATTAGTCTGTCGATACGACTCGTGTCTGTGCCTAACCTCTTTGTTCTTTGACGTAGGCATCTCACACTAGACACATGGTGTGTTGCCATTAGCCGATGTCATGTGCATCCACGATCCCTTTATGATCTTGACCTAAAGGTAAACACTATATTATTTTTTTCTATATAGATTTGATTTCTGGCCCTAACTTCTTGGCTCTTTGCCATAGGCATACCACAACTGGCACATGGGAGTACCACTATAGGACAATGTGTCATTTACTCTCTCTATATGTGCAGTTACTATCCAGATCACAATTTCTTTCTTCTTTGACATGAACATACCTAATTGACACTTCGCTACATTTGTAAGATTTTCTTAGTATCTCAAGTTTTGTGAATTTGACACTCACCTATTCTTTTAGAAAACCACGTTTTCCGCAGTCCTCGGACAGGGTTGATATATTTCCTAACCTAAGATTACGTCATCCACTAACATCACTGACCCACTTGACATCTTGGTATTTATCTTGACCTAATACCTTTAATATTTCATTCAAAAGTAAATATCACATTTTTGTGGGGGGCATTGTTGAAGTCTTTGGCGGATAAGGGGTGGATGGGTCAGTACATTATGTATATGCAACCTTTTAGATAGGTCAGGGATCAGTATATTCATGAAAGTTATTTCTTGAATAAATCGATCAATTATTATGAAGTTTATTTAGTAGGGCTCATAGATACTTCATAGTTGAAGCCAAATATACCTCCTACCAAAGGGAAGTAATGTTATAGGCTTATGAAGGTTTTATACTACTTGTTAAACCAGGTAGAATTGAGGGGGCTGGGGAGATGCGTAGATATCTTGTTGTTGCCAGGTCTAGGTCAATTCAAGCCAGTTCTTTAATTAAGGGGATAGTTTGTCCTGGTTTTGGTAGGGCAATTTATCTATCATTAGTAATTTTAAGGCTCTGAAAATGGTGTATGTGCTTTTGATTTAACTTAAAGTAATGTTTTTAAAACATTTTTTTTAAATAATATATGTTTTGTTTCAAAAAGGAAAATCGTTATTTTTTCAGCATTTTATTATGAAGCAAAAATGGGAATACACTTTTGAAATCAGAAATAAGGTGCCATACCAACTACAAAGTTATGCATAACTTGAAGAACACTTATATCATAGCGTAAAACATCCAACATTTGTTTGCGCATAACATGCCGATGACAAGTCAAACATAAAGATATCTGAGAATGAAATTTACTTAGACCTTTTCATTCACTTCAAAAACTTCATATCATTTACCCTTGCAATAAAAATGAATTTATGCACCATACATGTAGATCAATATCGTCTTTTATGTAACAGCAAACTCTACAGCCACGAACTAATATAAATCCTGCATGCAAAGGCGAATATAACAAACAATAATCAATCTCAAAGGACAAAATAACAGCTGGACAAACACGGACCCCTGCACAGCAGAGGTAAGATCAGGTGCTTAGGAGAAGTAAGCATCCCCTTTTGATCGGTCATATCCGCCGCGGACCCACTGTCTTGATGAGGTAAACGTTTTTAAGATCCGTGTACAAAGGACAACGTAATCATCACTATAAAAATCCGAACATAGCATTCAACCGGATCACAGGCTATATGGGCGAACAAGATCGATATAACGACCTTAGAATTTGCGAAATCCCTGTAACAACAACTTGATTGTCAGTACCTCATCTCGAAATTTCCACCCTGCACAATTAAACCTCTTTATAATTAAATTGTTGTTCTCGAGTTTAGGTATTTAGTGAGTTAAATAAGGCAACAATAAGGCAGGGTCATGTTTCAGGAGCATTATACTGTTGCATAAACTATCACTCAGGTGTGTGCACATGTGTTGCTACATTGTGTACAACCAGAGGGACACTTTAGTTTTAGATTTAGCCCACTTGGCTTGATCAGGCTGAAACATATATTTCTGGTATATCACTAAATCAGCTGAATCGCTCTACAGAAAATCGCAAAAACTGATATTGGTACAAACGTTCAAGTTAACATCGCTATTGAAATTCCAGGTCCAAATGCATATCATGATTAGATTATTTGATTGATTGATCATTTATTGTTTTACGTAACGCTCGAGAATATTTCACTGATATGAAGACGTCACATTTGCCGGCGATTGTCTTCAAAATTTTGGACTACGCTCGATACTCATGTATGACATTTAAGCAGCGAGGTATCTTTATCGTGCCGCACCTCGATTTTTCCGGTGTCATCCGAAAGACCGCCCCATTCAGTCGCCTCTTACGACAAACAAGGGGTACCGAAGACCTATGCTAAACTAAATCGAATAATGCAAGCCCTACATCTCTGGTTCTCTCTGATTTATGAGGGTGTGACGAACTAACCGCTAATAATCTTTCAGCTATCCTGTGGATAAGGTTATCAATTAGCGCTTTTCATTTACAGAATCTGCGCAAATTGATTACCGATCAATAGGGAGCGGAATAAAAAGACTCGAATATCCGAGTTCGGTTATATTTAAACTATCTCAAATTGCTTTTTATAGGTGCCCTTCTTTTAAAGAAAAAGTCTAAACACTTTTTTAAAAAAATATTTCGACCATGTTACCGGTCTTCCAAGTTCATAGCAACATAACGCAAGACTACTTTGACGTCACAGTGGGTATTACGTTGATAAGTATCGTCGTCGTTGAAATTCAATTTTTTGTTGACGCATTTTTAATGTGAATGCATTCCAGCGTTAAAGTAGCGATCGATAGGGAGCGGAATAGAACAACTGGATTATTTGGGTGAATTCTAACCCGGATCCATTAGGTTTTCTTGGTCAGAGATAATAAGGATATGAAATGGCGAAGTAAACAATGTATTAATCGTAATCATAGTCCCAAAAACATATATACAAACTCGAGAGGAGGGCGACACGGACTAAAGAAAATTGGTAAGGTACAATTGCTCCACTTATTTTTGATTGTGTTTAAGGTGCAATCTGATGTCACATTTTGCCTTTTCGTTGGTTGGACACACATAAACAGAGCCATTCCATGTCAAAATGTTTGTAAAGGAGATCACCCTTCTGTCTTCACAACTGCTCAATAGTTTCATTAACCTCATGGTCGGTTCACAGTTATGTAGTGCTATCAACATAATGTGATCTGCAATATTGGAATCAGTTCGTTACTTATCATATTACCGAATGCACATTGAGTTTTCTGTCAGGGAAGATTTAAACTCCTACTGCCTTTATGTGTAACGTTTTCTAACGTTGAGTCAACTTCACCCTTAGAATGTAATAGAGAGCGGAATACAACTGAAAGTGGAGTTCCGTATGACATGAATGGATATTTCGGAATCCATTGTAATTCAAACTGCAACCTAGGACAAGCAGATTGGAAAAACTTCTCAAACAACGAACTCCAATGTGGAGACGCGTCCAAGCAAACAGTTTTCTCTGTAAATGAGTGCTGATAGTGGCACATAATCACATTTTTTTTTATCCAAAGAAAGATATTTTCATTTTGAATCATAAGATTAAACATTTAGATTGGTACAAATAAGGTTCGTTCTTCACTTATTCTTGTCAATTTAATCCACACACAAGCAATGGACAAAGGCATGGAACTCCAATGTATACCACTGTAATGTAGAAATTCATGAAATGAACAATATTATATAAAAAGACAATATGTGATATACTGACCATTTTACAGCAATTGGTGCCAAGTAAGTAAGAATATATCTGATGATTTATTTCCTCGGACTAAAAAGTCTATGTATTTGTCTATCATCAGATAAAAGTATTCACGTGATTGCTGAACATTTCTTTAAACACTCAGTAAGAAATAGAATAGATAAAAATGTTATTGGGGGTGGTTCCTCCCCGGTAGAATAAAACAGATAACTGTCATTTTTTGTTTTCGTTGTTATTGTAGTTTAGATCCTTAGTAAATTTATGCATTAAGTTCATGATATAGATCGATTGGTTTTTGAAATTACGCTTAATTAAATCTAAAAAAAATTGTATTTTTTGTATTTGCTCGCTTCACAATGTTTACCCCCAAAAGGAAAACAATATTATTGTGAAATAACTTTCCACCCACTTCAAATTGTTTGATTAAAATTGCCAAAAACGATTACACAAATTGTAAAGAAAAATCATGTACATAATTAATGATCCCAATTCTAGTATATTTAGGGGTCTGTGTTGAATTGTATTTCTCACTGGAATTATTAAAGTGATCACTACCCGTATGTACACTTTATTCCCAACTTCCTACAGGTTCCAGATCCATTTGATGAAATTATGGACGAGAGCGGGACTTGACTAAAACAATCTATAATAAGCATGCGAATCATGTACATAACTTTGAAGTAATTCACATAAACACGGTGTCTATTACATGTGTGTGTGTGTGTAAAACTTTCCTCGTTAATGGATGAATAATAACTGAGAATGAAATATATAGTATGCATACATGTATCACACTATACCTTTAATGCAATCTTTTTCTATCCCCGTTATTAAGTCAAGAAGGAAACCATATCTTGCTTCAAAGCCTAGTTTGTAAAATAGATAGGATCAAATGAGATAATGTCAATGGTTGCAAACGCTGTAAAACAGTTGGCTTCGCACAGTCACAATCCAAAAAAAAAACCCTCCACGACAAGATACATACAACTATGAATTCGATAATTATCAATATCGAGTCATATTTTAAGTCCACTGAATATTTCTCCAGAAAATGCTATGGCTGAATGTTCTTTGTATTTATTGAAAGTTGTTCTCTATATGTATCTAACCTAGAATCTGTGTGTATACTTTCATTTCCATTCATATTTTCAGCTTACTGGTATATTTAGAATTGTTTTTCAAAACTTCCCAATCATGAATAATATAAAAACTCTAATAAGACTAACGGTAAAGGTACATGATACATACGGTTGTCTCCAAGAAAATCACATATTAAAATGCATGGAACACATATATGGCCTATAAATATGGCAAAATTGAATTAAATATGTGCAAGTATATATTTACAAATTTCTTTAATAGTAATATGTGAAACATTAATAAAATATGTGAAAGATATACAAAATATCAAAATTATATAAAGATGTACGAGGAAGATAGCTATTACAATATCGCATATTCTAGCTTGTCTAGCATATGCGCATTTATCTCCGGAACTGTCTCATTATCCTTTGTTGTTATTATGAAAAAGGGGGTTGTTGTTGCCCATTCTATTATTCCGGAAAGTTTCATTCCGCATGGTTCGATATTGTTTAACATTTACTTAGTCTTTGTGTGATACGTCACGAATCATTTCTCGAACATTCTCCAAGCCATGTGCTGGGTACATTACGTGCCAGGTGTAAACCCTGTAATGTCTTTGCATCAACTTGAAAATTGTTGATATTTACCTGGATTAACTTTGTTTTAATGGCTTTGTCCTTGGTGCTGAATATTACGGACTAGCATTTACGTTATTAATGCAGAAGACGACTCTGTTGAAGGAAGGGGGGGGGGGCGTTCACGCTCTAACAATCTCCCACGCATAACCTGAACTAGAGGACAAACGTGGTGTATTGAACACAGCGGACCGATGATACTATTCCTCTAGACCTTCATCCAGGATATCCATGGGGGAACTCAGCCTACCTCACAGCTTCCCAGATAGCATGACTACGTTGGGCCAACGTTGGCGAATGACCGTATGTTGGCGCATGCATCCCGTGCTTGAAGGTCCTCGAATCCATACCTTACAACAATTCTCGGAGCCGAGTACAGGTAATACTATTTCGCACAACGTGCAAAAATAATTATATTTCTCGGGGCCACAAACATTGCACATTGATGATCAATTCAATATGCCCCATGTTGCATATCGTGTTCATAACCATGTTCATTCTATGCATAGCACATTAGCTACGTTGCTGGTTTGTGACATATATGCTCATATACCACAATTCACTCGGTGGACAAATTTACCAAATGGTTGCATAACTTAAAACAACCAACTGAAAGGGGGGGGCAGAAAAGTCACATTTAGCCCTGGACGGATGCATTTCATACACTATTTACATGCATATAGGTTGCTGCTCATTCATAGACAAATCAATTTTCTTAAAGGGGGAGGGGGGGGCAGAAAAGTCACAGGTTCATTATGGCTATAGCACTTCTGTTACATTTGGCAACACAGCACCTTAAGGCTTTGTTTTTTAACTACAATGGGTCTCGCTATAGATTCGTGTAGGTATTCATCCACCTAGTCAATCTACCAGGGGGGACCAAACAACACACAATTAAACTTTTGGGCAGGGGGATTCATAACGCAGGTACATGAATCAATTTCATTCTGGTTAGTGCTGGTAAACCCTGCTATTTCTCAACTTGCATTTAAATACATGTAACAGTTTTTATATTGACACTGGTTTGATGTTGGTTGTGTTATTTCCTGCAGATTCTGAATTAACTTCTGCAATGATTTTTGGCTTGCATACATGTATGGATGGGTTTTTATATTGACACTACATTTTGGTTGTGCTATTTCTGCACATTTTTTAAATGTTATCATTTTCGGGTGGCTAGTCTTGGCAAATCACTGATTGACATGTTTCATTAATTGGGCGATTTTAATTTTGCAGTCATGTGGATAGCAGCAATTGTGATCTCCTTATGCATACATTTCAGACTAATGTAATTGTGGGTGGTGATGTAGATCTTTCGATCATGACAATCTGTTCATTCCCTACACATCTAGCATGCATATCCTCATTTTAGATTAAAACTAATCAATATTTGCATATGATACCTTGGGAAATTTAGGTCAAGGAACTTCTGATCTGATCTTCAGAGCCTGGTGGGCAAGCTAAATGTTTTTTACAAAGCCATTTCTGACAGCGGGGCGTTCATTCGTTGATTTTACAACATCACGGTTGGTCCTAAGCATCACACTATTCAAATCATTCACACAATCGTTAAGACATCAATACATAGTCAAGTTTTAAGAAGGGCTTAATGTTGTGTATTTTTTCTGTTAGTGAGTGGATTCATGTCTGGTGCTGGTGGATTTAGCTTACTAGGTTGCGAGTGTTATTTTATGGTCAATGGACCTACTTCAGTGGCCACAAATTGGGTCTTCACTTTCATCTTAAACACTTCAATACATTTTAGAACTTGTACCCATTGTGTTAGCTATACCTCTATGGGTTGTAGAGGCATGGCTAGCATATATTTCATGTGTGCACTATGGCCTTGGTACACATTCTTAACAATCATCTATCGGTTTATGTGGTCTGTTTGACCACTTCAGTTCAAAGCACAACATCCATGGGAAAACCAATAATACTGTTTCTATAGCTTACAACCAGTCGGTCTCCTTCAGCCAGCTGGCACCTAGCAGCGTCCAGCACAACACAACCCTCAGCTACTCATAGCCTCATCAGAGGCAGCTTTTTTCATGTGTAATAGACTATTACAAATCTCGTAAGCATACACCAAATCGGCAAATCGTGGCTTTTGAAGCCTTTCTCTTAACATATCACACTGGATATTACATACACTTGTTGCATATTTATTCCTACAAGGATACAAATAATCCAGTTAAGCGTAATATTTCTGCTATTAGTTTTCATGGAAGACAGTTCAATTAGGAATCAGCACTATACTGTCGGTACCTGGCATGTCAGGTATAACCTCACTACAGGCCAGTTACAATTACCTGGGGGTTGAACACATGAAGAGGGGCAACTATTTTGTCACTTCCACGCCTGTCCCTTACTAGTTGCCAACTTACTCAGTACTGCCCCGTTTGGTTAAAGGTGGGATAGACTGTAGGCATTCCAAATCCCACTCTTAATGCATTGGGGCAGCTACTACCCTTGCACAGCAAAGCATTGCTAATAAGTTATTCAAGCGCCAGGTCAATGGAATCGGTCGCGAATCGGCTATATATCCCCAAGATTGTTATTATTTAATATTACATTCATAGCTTTGCGTATTTATTATATAGCATACATACCATTCATAAAGTTTTTCACAGGTCAAATTAAAATCTGGGTGTCGGAGCCTCCATTAAAAAACAGCACAACAAGGGCTGCCAGATCCAGACAAGGGACCACACTCATTAATTTTAGTTTAAGGCATGATAACGAACGGTGATCGATCTAGTAAGTCCGAATAGAGACAGAGGCATGAGTTGGCAAACATTGGTCCTAGGTGCACTTGGGGGTTGGCGCCACGAGATGTGAGTATTCCTTGTTGACCGGTTACACCCGCCGTGAGCCCATTTTCTTGATAGGTAAACGGAGCAATCCGAGTTAAATCCTGTATGGTTGATTCATGATTATTGCTGTTTTCCGTCCCACTGGGAAGTATTTTGCTCATGTCGGGACGTCACCGTTGCCGGGAAGGGCTGTACAATTGGGCCTAGGCTCGGCGCTCGGGTCTTTTGAGCGGAGAGGGATTTTTATTGTGCCACGCCTGCTGCGACCGGACCTTGGGTTTTTCCGTCTCATTCGTATGACTGCCCCATTTGGTCGCCGCTTACGACAGGCAAGGGATGATGGGTGCTGTTCTGACCCGACCCCCACGATCAAATCCGTGTATGCAAACTAGCTAAACTTGTACATGTGATGGCAAAGTTATAGGGCATGTATTCTAGATACCATAAATGAGTGCAATTATAGTCCAGATTTGATTCCCATTGTGGTGCAATGATATAGGCCGCACCACCTGTATGCACTACTAATAGGCTTCAGTCACCGACTTGAAATAACAACTTTTTCTGGGTTCAGGTTTAATAGTGTCTTCCCTTCTGCCTACGTTAGTTTTGCAGGTTGAGGATGTGAGCATCCCAACAATTATCGGGAGGGCATTAGGTTCATAGCTTCAAGAGGTGGGGCGTATATAATGTTTCAAACACCCACAGTTTGAAGCCAAACCCATTTCTGCATCATTCTAGGGGTGTGCATTTGTCACAGCCTGGAATGATTTATCCTGAATATTTACCAAGATACTTAAGTTTTATAGGTAGCAGGTGTAATTGATTTTCTTACACTCTGTGGCGATCCTGGTTAGCGGTGACCATTTGAGTTGGAGTACTGCTGCCGTACCACGGTACTGGGCACTCCCTTGTGGCGGTTGCAGTTCCACATACGCTCCTGTTCCATGGCGTATGTGGCACATGCAAGTGCGTTTAGCCGCACCCCAACTCAAATGGAGGAGTGCACCCACTAGTCTGCAGCTTCATGGCATGAACTTGAAACTTTGCAGTAGTGATGTTGATTGAATTGTTTTATTGATGACATTGATTTGTTGGACAATTGATTGTATGATTGTCTTAATTATTGTTCGATTTTATTGATTGATTGACTGATTGATTGATTTGATTGGTGACGTTTTGTGCACTTGCGTTTACCCAGTGCTCAATTCGCCCACTTGGGGCGTCACATTTGATTGATTGATTGTTGAGGGGCGGCTCTGTGGTAGCCCCAACCATTGAATTACCGCGGCCAAGATCGCCAATACAATAAATAGTTCAATCAGTGTGTGGTTATGTGTTTATTGAAACAGGAATCGTGATAAATCACTAACATATGCATTGAATCAGTTGCAGGCTTTGGGTTTCTTTCTATTAAAGTGAGAGAACTATTATCCAATCAAAAGGGCGCCAATGGGATTTTCCATTTAAAATGCAGTTAAAAAGTGGTATCCGATGGGGCGCAATAGTACATTTAAATATCGATCATGTCTAGAAGATGTGATACGAATCTTAACACTAACTGTGTTATGATGCAGTACAATCTTACACTTTACTGGATCCATAGATTTCACTGCAAGGAATTTAGAGGAGAGGGATATTTGAAATGAACGGCAAACGAACAACTCAACTTTAAGAAAAACACACAAGGAAATTTTCAGCTTCTTCATTTCATTTTCCCATATTCGTGTAGCAACATTAATTATCATCGTCTGCAATGGTGTGTATGTATCTCACTCTTATTTGATATATGCAAGCGCTTGTCCTGTGTATTATCAAGTTATTGATTCACGGCAGATTACTTGAAAACACGCTGTTGTTTTAAGGATGATGCAAGCTGAATTTTTTGAATATTTAACTTTTATGAAATATGCAGTTAAATGAAGAAGGTAATATAGGTTCAGTCATTTTTTGTAGAAAAAAATTATTAGGTCCAGTGTTGAAAATAAAGAGTTACTGCCGCTTGGTTAGAGAAGCATGATATACCTGAAATATTGCTAATAATACACATCATTTTCTGATCACGAAAATGAGACCAGAATAAAGAATTTGCATGTTATTTATTATATAGTATCAATACATTCAATAACAAGTTAACCAGCTTGAAATTCAATTTTAACAAAAGTATATCAAATAACTAGCATTGCTTAAAATTTGTCCATTTTGTGCAAAATTTACAGAATTCTATCATTGTTTGGATCAAAATTTGGGGCACATTGAATATTAACTTTTTTCAGTCATGATAAAAATGCCTATGACATAAGATTTCAAAATATGAAAAAAATATATAGGTCATGTTGAAATAAGAAAGAATAAACGAGGTCAAATATGCCCTATTTGGCTGTAATGGATTTTATGGAAAAATACGGGAAAACATGTGATTATTTTATCAGGTATTTTACCAACATTGTAACAAATTATTCATATTACAATTTTGAATGCATTTAATTATAACAAAAGTATGATAAGGGATATCACAATATACAAAAAATACCATTAGTCCAATTTTTATGCTATTTCAGCTTCAAAAAATTACATTCATTTTGTGATTTTAGTGCAAAAAGAACAATTCGTCATGAATCAGAACCAAATTTAGGAACACCTTGAATATTTAACTTTTTTTACAGCAGGAGACAATATGTTCTTCATATCGGATATCTTGATAGTTTTTGCGAACGTAGACCCTAAAACATCTTGCAAATATAATTAGTCTAGCCTCTTCATTTTAAGCGGGGAAAATGGCGCAGTCGATGTGAACAGTTTCTTTGTGACGTCATATTGTCGACGTCAACAGTTGCATTGTGACGTCGTATTAGCTGCAATGTTTTGTTTTCTTTCAAAATAAGCAATTTATCAACAACAACAAAACATACTAAGGTATGAGAAAGCTTGCTTGGAATGTAAAAGACATTGTGGTACTTTCGAAATACCTTATTTGTTTTATCTACGGAGTTGTTAATGATGTAGATTGTTATTCAAATAATTGTGATCATGTGAAAAAAATCGTTATCAAAAGATACCTTACAGTGCTATTGCACATATTCGGCAATACATGTATTTCTAAGCCTCTCTTGTGGTTTTGTAGATTTAAATCCAATGCTTCTTATTTTGTTTACACGTCCCATTACTCGCTCTTCGGAACTCATCGGCGATGTATAATGTACAGAATGTGTACCGAGCGTTACGTTCCGGTTGCGCAACTAAGTACGAAAACAATGACCAGTCACACACCTTAAGGATTTCTACAGTAGCGTTTGCGATTCGCAAATTGTATTGTCATTTTATTTGTAACGATCTATGTTGCCATAACATGAAATGTTGTTTGACGTGTTACATCGCTATTGTTAAGTCTTTTTTCCATACAGTGATTTTGACTACGATTTACTTCGTTTACCTTATCAAGACAATGGGCTAAAGGTCGGTATGACCCATCGACAGGGGATGCCTACTTATCCTACAAACTGACCCCACCTTTGATGTGTCCAGTGGTCCGTATTTGCCCAACTCCTGTTTTGTATTTTATTTGAGAGTTACGAAATTCATCGCCATTCATTGTAAGGATGGCGTCACAAATGACATTGTCCAATAGTTAATTAAGACAATCAAATCCTCAACTTTCAATGTGTGCTTTATTGTAGAAATAGCACTATTCCTATCAGAGATAATGTGCAGTGTTTTACATCACGTTCGAGTTATTATCATCTGCAAAAAGCATATGTTTAAAATGACACAACTTCCTCCTCGTAAAAAAAAAATTCCCTCTCTCTTTGAAACTAAAACATTTGGAATAAAAACGGGAAAAAAACCCGCAAGCAATGTAATTAATCCTAATGAAGATATAAACTTGAAAACAGGAAAAACACAAAACCCTGGAAATGCACGTGTTAATGGTGTTATTAGCTAAATATAGTCAGTCAGCACGCCCACCGTGAACCCATATCTATCAAATAAAAGAATTTATCAATAAATATTTACAACGCACTAATGGTTTATCTGATATTCATTTTCTGCTATGTTTTTTTATCAGTGCAATGATTACCTTCAATGCTACAGTTCATTGAAATATTGCCAAACTGTTTATGTAAGATTCAATGCTTCTATATACCAAATATATGTTCCGGATACAACATTCTCGTTATAATTACTAATGCTCTGAATCTTTAACTTGGCATTAGATTGACACAATGTTAACTTCGCCTTTTTGTATGCAAGGGTATTTTTTTCATCAAGAATATCCACTTCCATTAATGTGTGGATTCGACATTTCTAAGTGAACTTGAAATAATAAGCACATATCTTTGGCATATTTCAGTGTCACCGGAGATGGACCTGATCAGAAAACTAACAATTAAACTTTATGAAAAACGAAATGACTAGCTCCTTCATCGCCAAATTGCCATATTATTACACCATCGCCTAAACATGGTGTTTATGCCTCTCGAATTATTGATGAGCTATGTTCAGCTAAAATTAATTTTAAAATATGACATTCTACTGACAAATAAGTTCATACTATATATATATGTGTGTCAGTAACGTCATATAAGGTTAGCTGCAAAATATATACTTATTTCCAAGGGTTCTTAATCGCCATTTTCCTAGTTTTGAAATGTTTACTTAATTTATAAGAATTGTCAATGTTTTGTTGACTAAAGCGTCATTTGATACGTTACATACTGATCGAGATTGTCAAGTACTCGTACTAGACACTTTTCCTATCGCTGATGAGTATAGGGGCTCATGCTTAACCTATTCCTAATTTTCAATTGTTTATGCGATTCTTGCAAATATTTACTATTTATCATCTTTATCTTTCATATTATATTAAAGCACTAGTCGCTAATTCAGATTTTGATCGCGATTTTGGATTCCTTTATAGAGAACCAGTAGTTGGTGTCATGTTTTATTAAGGGAAGTTAACCCCTCCTAGGCCTCTGATTCCACTTCTAATGTCGGTGTTGGTCCTACTCTTGTCTTTGTATATTTTAGGAATTATACATTATATTTACGTTTTTATTAGTTACGTTTCATTATATACCTTTTTGATTGAGATCAAAATAGAAATGGGCAAACGTTTATATTAACAGTAAGAAACTATAATTCGTCAAGCGTTATGTATTTTTTTAAAAACCAATCTCACATTAAAATACGTTAAACCCATGGATAGTGTTTCCAAAGTTAATCATACCCTATATGAACAAGAATAGTACGCATTTATATCCTTTAGAATAATTCCCTCTCCTTTGTTTATTTTTTATCATTTCAGTTTTGTTGACGTGTGATTCACAGGCACGTGATAAAAAAATGATAGTTTGTTTAGAGGAAAATATATATTAAAAACGTCGAGTTTCTATGGCTATATCATGCATTACCCTATCATACGACACTTGTGTAATCTGAGAATGGCGTTTCAGGTATCTGTAACAGCTTGTAGGCACAACTTCGTAGGCCAACTTTCCGTTTAGGATATGCAATACAGGAATCGTCCCAGTGAGATTGGCTTATCTCGGTGTGAATTATGCAACATCGGCGGTGTTGAAATTAAAATAGTTTTTAAGTCACTTTGAACAGCTTTTTTTCAATAATGATGGAATTTTGTAGTGAATACAGATGAACTGTAAATGAAATACGTCAATAATTTGAAAATAAAGCAATGTACGTCTTAAGTAAGTGCTATTCAGGCAGCTGTGTTGATCGTGGTAACCTGCAGAAATGCATATAGAATAATAACATCTTCTTTTTGAATAACTATCATTTAGTTTCAGACTAATCTACGATCCTAGCGGCGACCTTATGAAGACCTTCTAGGGGCGTACGTTAGTCTGATGATAATTAATCGAAAAAAGTGTAATTATTCTACATGCATGTGTTCAAGGTTTCCTGGTGTACTAAATGTCACGAGAGTTAAATGGCGCTCATAGCAACAAGGCGTAACAAACTGTGTCGGTTCAAACGCAAACCCAAAAATCATCAACAATGTTCCACAACATTTCTAGATGTTGAATAGAACGGAATTATTCTTGATAGGTGTGCCAGATATGCTGTCCCAGAATCAATACAACATAAATTCACCTAAACGTATCAACACCACTGGAACACGTTTGATAGGTCGGCGAAGTTTAACATTTCGGTAAAAGTTTGTCTAAATGTACCAAATATTCCTCCACATTTTTCTAAACATACTGTAAAATAAAAAAATAAAAGTGGAAATTTATTATTATTCGTATATTCAGTACATGTACAGTTGGTATATATTTATTAAGAAGTAGTACAGCCAGAGATGGAATCAAATATGGATGAATTTGATACGGCGCTTGATGTATCAATAACTTCATAAGACTTTCCAATTTTAATGTTGCTGTTAATTCATTAAACCTATGTATCTTACAGTTTCAATAAAAAGATTAATTGGTTTTTGAGGAGTGCAATTCTGGTTGACAGATATACGTTGTATAGAATAATTTGCAATGTTTGTTTCGTGTTCATTTGCAAAAACTGAACACACATATGCAGCACATACTACAGCACTTGATGCATTTTGATAAATTAAATTGACTATTCTTTTGCATTACTTTTGTAAATTGACATGTACCATCTCATAATACTTATACAAACTTCATTCAGTAGAGGATGCTTACTCCTCCATGGTACCAGATCCTACCTTTGCTTTTGTCGGAGGTCCGTGTTGCCCTAATCTCTATTTTGTATTTGTTTTTTTTATTATGATTACGTTTAACACGATGTTAACTTCGCCTTTTGTATTCATAAATTTACAATCGTTTATCGAAAATGACAAGTTTGCAGGATATATGACAGAGGTGTATGTAGAACAGTGAGCAAGTAAAGAGCATGAAACATTGTACAGTGTCTGAAAAGAAAAATGACAAAGCAGTTTACAGTTTAATAGGGGCATGACCACCGTTCTGTGAGCTAAAAATGTGTCGCAGATTTTGGATTTTCATTTTTAATGTTTACCAATGCTCCCTTCAGGGTAATGTCTATCAATAGTCAGCCAAAGATTTGAACGTCATTTGTTGGTTACAGTGGTTCAAGTGAGAATAAACATGCGATTTTGCAATTCTTCGCTATGTTAAACAAGCCATGCGATCCATGTTTTATGTTTACAGTTATATTGAATATGCTAGTAATACGATTCCATTTAATAGCAGATTTTTTCAAGTAAAAGTTCATTTATCAGCACAATTAAATATGTTTCTAGTGTTTCTTCACCACTCTATTTCTGTGTTTCAAACATGTTTTTGTCTGTGAAGTAATATTTATGTAAAGGCTCGAGCCTTGTTTACATTGCAAAGAATTGTAAGTGCTGTATCTCACTTGAAACTCAACAAATGAGGTTAAAATTTTTGCTGACCATTAGAAATACTATAAGTGAGCATTGTAAACATTAAAACTGAAAAACTAAAATCTAAACATATTTAGCTCAAAACGTGTTCATGCCCCTTTAAAGATGAGGGAGCTAGCATGAAATGAGCTGATGAGAGGAATTCAACAATCAGTCGGGCACACACTACTCTATTTGTGAATTTATTACCCTTAACATAATACATGCAATTCTGGTAAATTGTCGGCTGCACAAAGTTACTTTATCGATCGATTGTGACATTTTTCTATTAACGTCACGAAAGTACATTTTAGCTTGACGCAACTCATATACATATATTTCATTTACAATTGATTGAAATTGTATTGATAGAAAAACACTTTTTTAGCAACGCCGGGCTATCATTGGATGCGATTACTAGAAACTTGCCAATCACATGTCAACACCATGCTTTATTATTTCCTAGATTTAAAAAAAATCGAGAGCATTTTGGATATGTAGTGAATACTTCTAATTTAATTTTTGAGTCATAGACAACAAATGATTATCCTGAAACAATATGGAGAAATAACTACATAAATATACATGATGTAGTATGGATTTTATTTGATTAATAAAATGAAGTCCTCGACATATTATATCTCAGATCGCTCAGATTGCGGTCATGGAATCTGGGACAAAAGAACAGTTCTACATTTATGTTTGTTTCACCGGAAGCAGAGAGAGTGTCACTGTCATAATTGGGAAAAGTGGCCTTTCATACCGTGGTTATCAATTTTGTTCACATGAAAACAACGTTGGAGGACTCCCAACACTTGTGCAGATGATCTGTGATATGAAATGGTGGATTTGATTTTAAACTTTAGGACAACTTTATCGTCTTTATGTGATTTACAAAATAATTTTCAATTCTTTAAAAAAATATTCCAAAAAATAAAGCACTAAAGTAATTTTCCCTGAAAGTTTCATCGCTTGGTGACCTGTTTTGTCCTTCCCTTTTAGAACTATACAAGTGAATAGCCATTAATAGTATTATCTGCAATTATCAATATGGCACTTAGTATTACTTTCATTTAAATGTGTAATATTTAGGAGGATTGGCAAAAAAGAATAAGTTTTACTAATTAATAACATTTTTTTTATTATTTGATCTTTGATTTTAACATTTGGAATATATTTCTGATTGTTTGGTTTTTGTTTTATTGTTTTGTTTGGTTTTTTGTTGATACTTTTTGTTTTGTTTTGGGATTATTTTGTTCGTTATTATGATCGAGTTAAACTCGTGGACTTATCTCCCCTCATGAAATATTGCTCTTGATGACGTGTGTTTTGTAAACTCTACAGGATGTACACCAATACACAATAAATATCATATTCTATCAAGGCACGAATGCAAATTTGTTTATGGATCGAATTCCTTAATTTTGACGTTCAAGAGATATACATAACCTATATTTGATCTATCCCAAGTTCTGATAAACCATACGTACAGCAACTTTGTTGCGTACTGTTTCTTTACTGGATTATTAATGTCCCATACATTTAAAGTCGGCTAATAGAAAACTAAACTTTAACTGTGGAAAGAGCGATAAATCGTTTTACCGAAAGTAGACTACATTAACTATCATCTATTTTTTCTGAATAGAACATTAAAGGGCGATCATATACCTTGAAATAAGAACAGTGTACATGTATGTGCCTGTAAATGAAATGGTGAGTATAACACCGACTATTTAGAGCAACTTTAAGAAAATTCAAAATTATCAAAATCCTCTTGTGAACTTCAGTACAAAATCTAGCTAGATAGATGTGAAGAGCCTAACCGAAAATATTTTATCTTGTAAGTGTAAACTAACACTCCAACCAGTGTCCTTGAAATGCGTCATTAAATTGAATTGACGGAAACAATATGATACATTAACGTAAATAAGAAATATTTAACGTCACAATATTTTAATATCAACTTTACTGCCCTTTTGGGTATAATCTGAGTGTTGTTTGATAAAGGGAAATTGTTACCATGTTCTCCAAAATGTTGCGGTATGAGTAAATATATTACAAAGTTTAAGAATGTCAAGGTTGTAAGTGTGCTTTGGTATATATTGAAGAAAAAAATAATCTAGCATCACAAAGTTCGATTATGTAATGAAAAAGTAATGTTACTACAGGTATCGTTGTGTTACGCAAATTCAAACCTCAATCTCAATATCATAAACTCAGTGTGCATGATGTGCTGATTGTTAACACCACTGTAAACGGTGTAAGTTTGTGTATCGTATGATTGTTTGAAGATAAACGTTTACAAATCCCACGGTCACTCTAAAATGATCAGATGATACAAACTGCAAAGTTTGTACACAGTCAAACGAAAACAAAATTCATAAAGCTTTCGAAGAGTGCTGTTTATTACTTTACAGAATGACAAACTGGCAACCATTCAGTCACAGTTGCATAGCCGGGTCAATTTCCTTTAAAACCAAGAAAATCGTACTTAAATTCAAAGTTCGAAAACACCTGGATGATATCAAATTTATAATATACCATAATTTCATATGAGAAACTATTGATGATTATGTAAAAAAAAATAAATAGAAAAGACCATGCCATGTAATTTGTGAGCTGTTGAGGTGAACTTAAAAATTTTACTTAGCTTTCCATATGTAATCATATATTCGTCCTTGTATGCTTAACTCTTGAAGAAATATATATGGAAAGATAACATAACACCATCTTTTTGATCAACTATAATTTTTTCCGAGACTAGGCTTAAGACGCCTAGAGCGGGTCGTTCATCAGGCTCTGATAGCAAATACATGTTCATAAGTATGAACATATGCACGGTTGGTTTATATACACAATTAGAGCCATGCTAAGGGTTGGTGGTCGTGGCTTCAAGTGCCATGTGGTCAGGTAATGGGTAACACAAGTCCAACAATTGCATAGGTGAGCGAGGTATTCGCAGAATGTTTATACAACAATTAAGACCAATTAAGCTGTAGGATTAAGCCTTAGGCCAAAGCAGGGTGACATGTATTGGTAAATAGAAGCAATTGTATACCAGGTGTAACTACAGCTAATAGTTAGCCAAAATATTCCAATGTCTCTATTTAGTCCATTGTTTTTTGCAAGTCGAATTTGGCAAATCAATTGTCTCTGGTTCGGTGACTCTTCTTTGTCTAATGTCCGGTAATTGTCCCCTGTAATAGTCTATGGATAGCCCGCGATATTTGTCACAACAAATGTCCACTTTTTTGTAGTGTCACCTACTGGTACAAACACAATTTTTGCTGGTGATGTCTGCGGATGATTGAATGCGGTTTCTCCTTATTTTTTGGCACGTTTCTCAATGTACATGATCGGGAACATACACTGAATTGAATCAAGATCCACAACAATTTTTAGTTTCACAGTAAAATGCCTTGAATTGAGAACTTAAATTTTCCTGAATTGGAATTGTTGATATGTATCACTGGCAATGAGTGGACCACAGTTTGCAGCGAGGTTTTTTACAAGGAAAGGGTCCCTTTGGCAATGGAAGGCGCGAAGTTCACTATGTACAGAGCGCATACTTTTGATATTAGGAGGTTACCTAAGAAATTGACGGGAGGCTTTAGGAATTGCCCCTTTAGTTTGTCGTCCTCGTTGATAATATTTTTGCATTTCTGGGCAATGCGTTTTTTGTAGGGCCTAATCCTGGGGCATAGGTTAATACAAAGGAATCTAGTCATCTCTGTCTCTGCTGTGTTGTACTTGCCAGTATAATAGTTACCCGTGCGTTTGGCCTTAGCCTTAATCCATAACTGGTTGTTAATTAACCGGTGGTATAAAACCACGAGATGGCTGAAATTGCATTGCTGCAAGTCCTGAGTTGGTCATCACGATGCGCTATCTGATTTGAGTCTGTTGTACCTTAAAGGCTTATGGCTGTATAAAGTTGTGATAGCCACTTTTAGATGTGGGGAAGGGTGAAGCTTTCGTGGATGGAGGATATGTGGTTATCGTTACTAGCACTATGGGTTTAGGTACAACTGCAGTTTTTGAGTTGACCATTGTAGAATACTGATTGCTAGTGTCAAAGAAATCGATTTCCTTGATCTGAAGTTCCATGGTGAAGGCTAATAGAAGGGTATTTGCTTCACAGAGATTTAATCCTTGAATTTAAGAAGTCATCTAATCCTGGGTCCCAGTATCATGAAGAATATCGTTCGATGAACCGCTGGGAGTGAGGTTACTAGGCTTCTCTCCGAGGAATTTAGGAACTTATCTTTCCAGATTGCGCCATGAACAAGATTTGCATAACTGGGGGGCCACTTGGCGAGGTACCCATTGCGGGTGCCTTTTGGTTGGAGGTAAGATGTTCTGAGGCCCCATCAAAGTAAATAATTGTGAGTCATGGATGGATTCTGTAAGTTTAACTGTCGTATCAGGGGTGTAGGGGGGCCAGTGTTGTCCTGATTTAAGAAAGATTATCGATAGCTGCTAGTCTATCTTTGTGGGGCGGGATATTGGATGTAGGAGAGAAACCACATCCAATGGTGACCGAGAAGTGTACCTTCAGGGAGATCCTTGATGTTCTTAATCTTGCCTGAAGGAAATGTGTTGTGTCTGAGTGAAACTTGAGTATTACGAACTACAGGTTTACCGGATTTCTCAATGATGCACTGAGATGTTTTCAGTGAGGGTGCCTTATTCTGAGATGTAGTCGGCCGGTTACCTGCTTTATGGGATCCTTTGGTAGCGTATAAAAGTTCCAGGCTTGGGGGTCACTGTACGGCTCCTTTGTAGATGGTCGCGGTCCTCCTGTGGAACGTTCTCTTAGTCAGTTTTTCCAGTCTTCTTGTAGTTCGGTGTAAGGATCAATTGTCCAGCAGGCGTTTTAAATGAGGGACTCCGTCTTCTAGTTGTCTGTGGGCTTCAACATGATAATCATCCCGATTCCATAACGACAGTAAGGCCCACCCTTGTCGGCCGGTTTGAATGATGATGTTCCTATTGATTTTCCAGTTGGTCTAGGGCCGCGTTCAGTTGCTGAGAGGTTGTCATTGTGCTGTTTTCTTTGGTGTTTCAGAAATGGTGGAGTTAACACGTTTCCCTAAATCCTCGAATGTAGGTCTCTAGCTTTTGTGTTGCCGACCTGGTTTGGGAGTCCATATGATGTTTCTGGCGTTTCTGTGTGAAGTGACGCGGTTCATTGGTAGGGTCTGGTTTGCACTATTGTCCTGGAGGTTCTCTGTTTCCTTCAAGGCTTCGTAGAACATCGGAGAAACTACGGCAACACTGATACACGTATTGGTACAAAAAAAAGATATACCTTGAAGGACAACAGAGAACAAGCTTTTTCAGGAACTCCCAGCCAACCATGACAAGAAAACATCAACGAAGAATTAAGGGCCCGATACGAACAACAATTAGACCAACATATGACTACTCAAAGACAGGAACTCAACAACAGGAATCTGGCACTAAGACCTAAACGTGACAACAGAAGGTAGAGTTTAACGTTTCAGATCACAACACTCTCTCATTGCTTGAACACTCCTTTTTCCAAAGGACTCAGCTTTTGCTCCGACAGAAAACGTTCTGGTGTGATAAGTATCCAAGTTCTGTGGCTATCCTTGAGGAATACGTGTGTTCGTAGGATGCGCCTGGCAAAAGGAAATATTTCTTCTGAGCAGAGACACCTCCAGGACAACTAGTGCACAAAACCAGACCCTGACCAATGACCCTATCGTTCACACAGAAACCCAGAAGAACATCCATATGGAACTCCCAAAGACCAGGTCGCAACACTAAAGCTAGATGCCATTGATGGATTAGGAAAAGTGGTTTAACTCCACCATTCTGAAACACCAAAAGAAAGCACAATACAACCTTCCAGCAACTGAACGCCGTGCCCTAGACCAGTGAATCAATAGGAAACATCATCATCAACCGGCCGACAAGGGTGGGGCTCTGTCGTTTATGAATCGTGATGATTGATTGGTTGAAGCCCACAGACAACTAGAAGAACGAGTCTATTACAACGCCTGGACATGATCCTACACAACTACAAGAGAGACCTGGGAATCACTAAAGGAGAGACGTTCCACAGGAGGACCGGCGACCATCTACAAGGAGCCCGTACCAAGTGACCCCAAGCTGGAACTTTCTGTACGCTACCATAAGATCTCATAAAGCAGGGTAATGCCCGGCGCGCTCAGAGAATAGGCACCTCACTGCAAACATCTCAGGCATATCCTGGCTAGTTTGTGATTGTAATACTGCCAAGTTTCGACTCAGGACACCACACATTTTCCTACAGCAAGATTAAGAAACATCAAGGATCTCGCTGAGGTACGATTCTGTGTCACATTAGGATGTGGTTTCTCTCTACTCCAATATCCCGCACAACAGATGGACTACAGCAATCGATATTATTTAAGGTCAAGGACAACATCAACCCCCTAACACCCTGATACGTGAATAATTAACTTTACAGAAAATTCATCCTGGACTCACCAATTATTTTACAATGTTTGATGGGGCCTTCAGAACAATCTACTCCAAACCAAAGGCACCCGCAAAGTGGTACTCGCACTGGCCCAGTATCACAAATTTGTTCATTGGCAGATCTGGAAGATAGGTTCTAAATTTCCTCGGAGAAGAAGCCTAGTACCGTACTCGGCTTCATCGACGATATCTTCTATGAGTATGGAGAACCATGATTAGGATGAACTTCTTAAATTCCAAAGGATAAATTCTGTGAGGAAAACCTGTCGTAATTGTAGCTTCACCATGGCGACGTATTCCAGACAAGGAAACTCTTTTCTTGAGGTACAATAGTATTCACAAATGGTCAACTCAAAACTGCCAGGTGTACCGTAAACCTACTGATTAAGTACACAGAGCCGTCCATCCGAGAAAGCTTTGCCTCTCCCCACAACTAGAAAGATGCTATAATATACATGCCAAGCCATGGGTACCAAAGACTCAACTCAAGAAAGCGTACACTCGTGATGACCAACTCGCAGGGACTTGAGCAATTGGCACTGCCATCTCGGGTATAGTACCACCGGTTAATTAACAGACCAGGTTGGATAAAGGCGTAAACTGATGCCAATCACGCCGCGCAATATTACGCAGTACAACACAGCAGAGACAGGAGATGACATTCTCCTCTGTTTAACGCTTAATACCCAGGATTAAGGCCCCTATCAAACGCACTTGCCAAGGATGCAGAAGTATAAATCACGAGCGAAACAGAAGGGGACTAGTTTCCTAAACCTCCCGTCATTTCTTACCGGTACCGCTCCTAATATAAGTATGCTGGTACATAGTGACTTGCGCTTCCATGCAAGAGGGACCTTTCCTTGTAAAAACCTCGCCTGCACACGTGTGTCCACTCATTGCAGTGACCAATATCAAAATTCCAAATTTCAGGAACTGAATTCTCAATTCAAGGTCATTTTACTGTGAACTAAAAATTGTGTGTATTTGATTCAATGCAGTGTAGTTCCATCATGTAATTGGAGAAACGTGCCAAAAAATAGAAACCGCATCAATGGACACCGCCAGACCATCAACAGCAAAAATGTGTTTGTACCATTTTTATGTAGGGTGAACACTACAATAAAAGTGGGCATTGTTGTGGACAATATGCGGGTTATCATAATACGGGACAATTACCGGACTTAGACAAAAAGAGTCACCGAACAGAAATTGATTGCCAAATTCGACTGCAAAAACAAATTGGACTAAATAGAGACATTGGATTTTTTGGCTAACTATTAGTGATTACACCTGTATACATTTGCCCTATTTACCAATACATGTACCTGCTTTCTGAAGCCTGGCTAATCCTACTTAATTGTCTTAATTGTTGTTAAACATTCTGCGAATTTCACCTCTCACCATCTAAATTGTTGGACTGTGTTTACCCATTACTAATCATGGCAGCTTGAAGCACACCACAACCCTTAGATCGGCTTGAATTGTTATATAAACACCGTGCATATGTCCTACTTTTATGAACATGTTTGGCTTCAGACCTGAATGAAACCCGCTAGGGTCGTAAGCTAGTCTCGGAAATAAATATAGTTGATCAACAAAACAGATGGTGTTATCTTTCCATCTATATTTTCTTCAAGTTCCGCGATCAACACGGCTATATGAGTTATGCTTCTCTTCTTTTTGTATTCTACTTGGAACTTTAGAGATTGATCACTGTTCGTTATATTTGCTTCGCATAAAACCATTCAAACCAAAGCTTAAAATGAAGGAATCATTTTCAGAGAATGATCCCACAACCACTCTTTAAAGGTTAAGGTTTAATGTTACAGTATAAGATAGGCATACATTATGATATATTTTCATATTAACTATAATGGATATCTATCACACAATGATACAATGAACTGGTAAGGATGTGTTAGTTGCATTCTCGAAACTTGAAAGTAACAAAAAGAACAACAGGCTTCCCAATTGTATTCCATGGTTTTCTTTGAAGTAATTAATTGTAAATTCTGTATGTTGTACAGCGCTTTAAGAGGTATTTTTAGATAAGGCGCTATATAAGTGTATTTTATTATTATTTATTATTAATTGTTTCTTAAGGTATTACACTTCATGAGATCGGAAAATTCTAGCATTCAATTGTTTTTTCTTTAAATGCCCTTAGTGGCAAAGCCAAGACCCT
>CAJDSM010043790.1:0-10338 GCA_903981925.1 Ostrea lurida
TCTGTTCCGCTTTGGATACAAGATTTGCATTGTTATTTCTTATGTCGCGTCCATGAGATTCACAGGTTAGTTTGTCATCGTGTTTGTCATTCATTAGAGACAAAGCTATATCAAAAGGAACGTAACCCAAAGAGCCACTTAGATCATCATAAGGTCTACCTAATGATGAATCTGAGCAAATCATCATGGATTTCTCACAATTTGATGTATCATCAATCTGTATTCTGTCTGTATTGGGTAAACAATCCATGCGCTGATCAACACTGATCAGTAACTTATCAATGTCGTCTGATGACCGATTGCACTTCCAATCTTCGATCTTGTTACTAACATAGTTTGATTGTCCAGCACTGTCCACTGAATCGACAGTCTCATCCAATGACTCATCACACCAATCTTCGATCTTGTTACTAACGTAAGCTGATCCTCCAACACTGACCAATGAATCGTTCATTCCATCCGATGACCGATCGCGCCAATCTTCCATTTCATTACTAACATAGTCTGATTGTCCAACATTGGCCGAAGACTTGCTCATCTCATCCGATGACCCGACGCACCAATCTTCAATTTTATTACTAATATAGTCTGATTGTCCAACACTAACCACTGACTTGCTCATTTCATCTGATGAGGTATCGCACCAATCTTCAATTTTGTTACTAACATAGTTTGATTGTTCAACATTGACCAGTGACTCGCCAGTCTCATCCGATGGTTGATCGCACCAATCTTCAATCTTATTACTGACATAGTCTGATTGTCCAACACTGACCGAAGGTGTATTCATCTCATCTGATGACCCATTGCACCAATCTCCAATCTTATTAATAACATAGTCTGATTGTCCAACACTGACCAATGACTTGTTTTTCTCACTTGGTGACCCATTGCACCAATCTTCAATTTTATTACGAACATAGTCCGATTGTCCAACACTGACCAGTACCTTGTCATTCTTGTCTGGTGGCTCTTCATGCCAATCTTCTGTGTTGTTACTAACATATTGTGCTTCTTGTAGAGAATGGTCACTAAGACAATCTGGATGTGCTTTTAGAATGCTGTTTTCGCCATTCTTATATGTATAAGGTCCAGCTTGACAGGTTTCCATTTCATGAATGTTCGGTACTTGCGTTAGATTTTTGCGGCTTCTATTTGCACCATTGTTATCCTCACATGAATTCAAGCATTTAACGTGTGATTTTGGAGACTCAACAACACAAGATATCATATCATGATCATGATGTGGATATCCATCTACAATACAAGTGTTTCAAATTCATTTTATTTTTTTATAAAAATATAAAGGTAAAGATAACTAACGAACAGTGATCATTTCATAAGTCTCAACAAAGAATTGGGCAACACGGAACCTGGATACACCAGAAGTGAGGGTCAGATGCCTAGGATGAGTAAGCATCCCCTGTCGACCGGTCGCACCCGCCTTGATCCCATTGTCTTTGATCAGGTAAATGGAGTAATACGTAGTCAAAATCAGTGATACATTTCTTGAACGCAAGGTTTACATTTTAAAACAAAAATAACTTTGTTAGTTTATTTGAATCAGATATATCTTCTGCTTTCTACAAAATAAATAAGCTCCCCTCACTAAATATATTGGGGAGCCATGATTTAATATCAATAATCCTTACCGGGAATGCAATCCTCAAACTTCTTGTAGCAATCGTCCCATTGTACTCTAGACCCTTCAGTGTCTGATTCAAACTGTGATACATTTGAATCATTTGTAATATCAACTGAAGACTGTTGTAAACCTACAACAAACGCCCAGAACGCAATATTGAATGAATTAGGAACTTTTTCTTGTGGTTATATATTTTTCATCTCGGACATATTGTATATTCTACCGTTATTACCTTGTGCGGGTACCGTGGTGGCCCTAATATAATTAGTTGATATAACTGGTGAGTCACCATTCAATGTTTGTCTCTCTTTCTTTATTAACTCTCCGGATATAGGAGATAAATTTGGTAATGAGAGAGTAACGCTTTCTCGTGCGTTGTTTTCTTTATTTCCTCCGTTAGATCCAGCAACTTCTAGTTGGTCACTGTAAGAATTAGAAGATGGAATTCGTTGTCGACCTCTTTCTAAGTACTTGATTAATTTTTCTTTCGAGTCTGATTGGAAAATCCCATTCTGTACAGTTTCAACCGACGACTGTCCTTTGATCTAAATTATGAAAGCATATGTATGTCAACTGGATTGGACATAAGTATTTCAGAGTCATCTATTGGTGTGTTTCCAATAACACAGCAAAGAGGATCTTTAGTTTGATATAATTAACGTAATTTCAGACGAATATTCTATAGCATGGTAGTAGCAACTTACGTCCAGAAGTGGAGTTCGGGTTGTGTAATTTTCATAATGTATATCTCGATCTCCCGGAGACTGCAAAAGAAAGAACCATAATAGACATAAATCTGTAGAAAACCATTGGCTTAAAATCATAAATACAGATACAGATTGTTTTTCTTCTTGCATCCCTTTTAGAGAATACTTCACAATGTTCTTACCATAGCTTTCATTGGCACTATTTGAATTGTTTGGATAGGGTACTTTTCATGAATCCCAAGTTTGTTTCCCAGATGTCTATATGCATAGAAAGATAACGATCAAATTAATTGCTTGTTCATCACTATAGCTAGGTGCCAGATAATAGAAGCACTAAATTAAAATATTATTAGTGAAACAAACAATAGAGTCGTTTAAATCATTTTGGGAAAAATTAATGACATTAGTGCAAAAGTATCCATTGTGTTATAGAACAAAAACTAATATTTTAAAGGACAAGCTAGCTATATAAATACAAATTCACGGATAATTTCGAGACTTACTGTAAAATATAGACCACTCCAGACAACACTAAAATGAGAATCAAGCCTCCAGCAACAACCATACCGCCAAGAGCACCACTTGATAAATCTGTCCAGTAAAATATATTTCAATCAAAATATCAACATTCTATGCTTTCTTTGATCATTTCAAATACTTTTCATTAGTACATTTCTTAAGCTTCCCTGGTGTATTAGATCGAGGGAAAAACTCCCATGAACTCTGCATTTTTCTCATATGTTGTTTTACTTCCCAGTCGATAAGTGGCATTTTCCCCATTCATATCGGGAGGTCCTGTAACCTGTACTTTTTTATCACTTGGGGCTTGTCAAGGGAATAGTCATTACCATTATAAATATCATAGGTTTCACGCCGCTGACAGAAAAAATGAAAGTACAAAACCCCCTGACCTGTGACCCGGAAACGGTTTACCCCAATATTGAGCAGAGTTATAAATGTCTAGGTTTGCGTGATTGGCTAATATCAAAAATTCAATTATTTGTAATTGAAAGAAATATTATCAAAGCTTAAATTAATTATTAGGATAAAACTGTATTGCACAAAATCGAGAATGGGATGAGGAAATTGCCATGGTAGGGGTGTGCTTGAAATAAAGGGTTTAAACTGTAGATTTCTGTGTTTTAAAAATGTACAAATATGACCTAGAAACGCTATGGGACCCTATATCTATTTCTTTTATTAGCACTTGGAATTAACTTTCAAATGGTGGTGGTCTTTTGTCTAAAATCAATATAGTTCATTAGTGAAAGGGCCAAAGGTTAACATTGAGGTATATGGGAAATGAATTGGCACTCTTTTCCCAGAAATCGCCCTGAAACATCACGGCTTTGAAGTTAGTATCATAACTATAACATCATTGTAACCCGCCCGACCCCAGTTGAACATTTGATTTTAGCATAAACGATAATATAGCCAGTATTATATCTAATAATGCGCGAAAAACCTGGATTTTTGCTAGTTGGTTATATAATGTTTTACGTCCCTCTTGAGAAAATTCCTCTCATATGGAGACGTCACGTTACCGGTAACGGGCTGCAAATTTAGGCCTGTGCTCGGCGCTTTAGGCTTTGAGCAAGGAGGGATCTTTATCGAGTCACATCTGCTGTGACACGGGACCTTTGTCCGAAGGACCACCTTATTTAGTCACCTCTTAAGACAAGCAAGGGGTACTTGAAACTTATTCTAACCCCGGGCCCACGATAGTATTAGAAATGGAAGTACAACATGTTCTGGAATTGGAAGTAAAACAATAAATTCTAATCAAACAAGGTTAAGTTTATCGATTCAAATTGCATTGCAACCCAAGCTCAAATGGCGCAATGTTTAGAATAAAATATTTTTTTATCAAAGAATGATTCAAAGAACGGNACAATGTTTAGAATAAAATATTTTTTTTTTATCAAAGAATGATTCAAAGAACGGAGGTACTTTCAGCACGTGTTGTATTGGTAACATGTGATCTGTACCGTTGTTGATTGGTTGACCAGTCACCATGAGACTTAAAGGTCCCTGTTGTGTCAGTGATACTGCTTGTACCCACACACCGTACTTGCTATCTGGGTCAAGGTCTTTTATGGTGTGCTGCGTTTTGCCAGACGCCGAAACCTGTATTTGATATTCCTCACCTATATAAATGATTTTGAAAAGAAATATAGTAAAGTAAAATGAGAAAATAGCAGTTTTTCATATATATAATTTATCATTAACCCCATTGAAGGATTTCATTACCAAATAATTATCATATTAAACGATAATTATAAAAAAAAAGTTTTATCATTTTCAGAGCTTCATATCTCCAGGCTTCCGATACAGCATTCAGTAAGGTGTGCTTACCTTTACAGGTACCGTGGGAGTTAATCTCACAGTACGTTATCAGGTAAGAGTGCACATAGGCATTACGTGTAATAGAAGCGTCACAAGTGACTGCCAACCAAGATACAATGAGACTGTTATCGGGGGCATTGGGAAGAAGCACCACCTCTGTTATCCTCTTAAGCTCTGTAAGGAAAGGCAACGAGTTCACATACATGGACATCCGATTTGTTTGGACATTATATATGTGTGGATATCA
Source organism: Ostrea lurida (assembly GCA_903981925.1). Taxonomy (NCBI): domain Eukaryota; kingdom Metazoa; phylum Mollusca; class Bivalvia; order Ostreida; family Ostreidae; genus Ostrea; species Ostrea lurida. The sequence continues at coordinate 4,946 of CAJDSM010043790.1, forward strand.
AATTTATTATATCTGATATATGTGGATGTGAACAGTTCATTGAAAATGTCTAATTTGTACAATGTTTTAAGATCCAGAGGTTTTAAAATCAAAATTCAACGTATTAATGTTAATAATTCAATTGCGATTTCTTGACCTTGATTAGCAGTACCTTCAGTACCTTTGGCGTATTAGCTATGATAGTAAATCAATATACCTAGAGGTCAGAGAAAATTTTTCGTGAATCTTTATCATTGTCATTGTTATTGCTTTTTGAGGAAGATTTGAACAGGATGATAAAGTATCCAAGATTTTACTTGCCTGCATTCCTGACGTATCTACAGTCCTTCTGCCATGTTATCCCACTGCTGATATTTTGCTCGTTGAGGGTTGCTACACCAAATATGACACTGTCCACAGTGGCATCGACTATGTCCGAGTCCAAAACAATACTATTGTCGTTACCATTTACATGTAGCATCCGTATTTCATCCTGATGAATAGTCAAAGGAGAATGTATTATTGTGTATGAAATATAATCAATAACATAGCTATTTCATCTTTTAAAGAATCATTGAGGCAATTTCGCCCCAGTTGAAGTACTCAAAGTCGTCTCCTGCTAAAATATTATTAGAAAATATTTTTTTTTAAGAATTGAAGACTTAAAATCTTAAATTCAGCCAAACTTTCGCTATTCGGCGTTGAAGAACAAAACAACAACACTCAATATCTCGGCAACTCCATTTTTTTATAAATTATATTATACTATATAATATAGATTATAAATATGTATGTTTTAGAGTAGGTATCAACGTTGTTTTAAACAGTAGCCTATACGGTCAGCATCAGGCCACAATATAAATTCTAAGTTTAAATACGTTTATATTTGACAAACTGGGAAATCGTTTTGCTACGAATAAAAAGCAAAAGAATAAAAGAAGTTCGTGCAAACAATATACAAAGACTACAAAATTGCCCAATATTAAAAGTTTTAGATTATTGCTATAAATCTCGTTTTTCTATATGCAATGTGTCTCAGGTGAGCATTTCAAATTAAGGTCTTGCTTTCGCGATAAATATCAAAGTATTTTCATTTATATGCAAAAGTATACTGCACTACACTAAATTCTCTTGCAGATCTATGTCTCACCAACAAAACTATAGACAAACACCGAATACCTTGCACTTCAGTAAGGCGGGTTTACCACTACACCACACAATGTCAGCCGCTGTCTGATGTACTGATTCAAACCAGGATAAGTGCCATTTAGCCCTGTCGCTGCGCTCCATTACCAGGTACCGTGGAGGATTGATATCTGTTGAATGTAAAGCTAACCGAATATAAAACTATCAATATAAAAAATTTAAATTTGATAGTAATTTTATTTCAACATGCATACACCCTATACTCTATTATAATGATAATTAGTACCATAATATTCCGTAGCCAGTGAATATGTGGATGTTTACCGGAACACAAACACTATTAATGGTAAACAAGAGGCCCATGGGCCACATCACTCACCTGAGCACTGCTTCACTAGGAAAAGCAGTAGTAGCAACTTTAATCTCGTATTGTGGCCCCACCTAACCCGCGGAGGGGGGAGGCATTATGTAAACAAACTTAAATCTACTCCATATCAGGAAGCTTTCAGGTAAATATCTACTCGTCTGGTTCAATGAAGATTTTAAAAGAATTTTCATATATATTTACATGTAAAATATAGATCCCTAATTGTGGCCCCACATTACCCCTGAAAGTCATAATTTGAACAAACTTTTATCTTCACTATACTAGTAGCAGAAAGCTTTTCTGGCCCAGTGGTACTTGAGAAGAAGATTTTGAAAGATTTTCCCTATTTAGTCATATGTAAAACTTTGATCTCCTATTGGGACCACATCGTACCCTCGGGGGGCATGATTTGAACAAACTTGAATCTCCACTATATCAGAGAGCTTTCATATAAATTTCAGCTTTTCTGGCTCAGTGGTTCTTGAGATGAAGATTTTAAAAGAATTTTCATATATATTTACATGGAAAATATAGAGCCCTAATTGTGGCCCCACATTACCCCTGAAAGTCATAATTTAAACAAACTTTTATCTTCACTCTACTAGTAGCAGAAAGCTTTTCTGGCCCAGTGGTTCTTGAGATGAAGATTTTAAAAGATTGTCCCTATATAATCACTTTGATCCCATTTGGGGCCTCATCGTACCCCCGGGGGACATGATTTGAACTATCTTGAATCTCCACTATATCAGGAGCTTTCATATAAATTTCAGCTTTTCTGGCCCAGTGTTCTTGAGGAGATTTTAATAGATTCCCCCTATATAAGGCTGCCTAAAGTTAATTCTACGTTTGACGTCACCTCAAAAATTCAAAACCTATGAGGGAGGGAGGGGAAAAATAAACAAACAAAAATTTTAAACACGTGTATTTATAGAAAATCACCTATTCAATCAAAAATTTCACACATTGAATACACATTGTATAATATTCAAGTCAAAGTAAATTGAAAATCACACAATTTAGTGACCAAAAAAAGTTATTTCAAAGTAGATCTATACATTGTAGGATTTGACTTTTCAAGTCCAAGTCAATTTTTGAGTTTTCCCAGCAATGATTTTTTTTACCTTCATATGGGTTTGTATCCTTTCTGCAAATACAACATGCAGATTGGGTAAGCAGAGTAGTGGCTTGCACTTTAAATCCGGATTTGTTTGGGTTATTTCAAACGGCAATTACGCTGAAACCTACGCGTGCGGGTGACGTTAAACATAGAATTAACTTTAGGCAGCCCCAGGTAGTATGTTAAGTAGAAGGATAATTACTGCGGCGATATACAGTATTAAGTCAATGCTTACCTGTGTATGGTGGTATGGTAATGAATGCCTCTTTAGAACATCCCTGTTGATTACATCCCTTTACAGATATGACCCGACTGCTACCACATGGAATATAAATAGACCCGAAAGAGATGCTTGCTCCTACCCTCGTCCGATTACCAAGATCAGAAGTAATTTCGTAGTGAGTCATTTTTCCATTTTGATTCTTCTTGGGAATTTTCTGTAATCATGAAATATTTACTTCACGTTAACAAAGTGGTACAGCTTCCCAAGACAACATCCTAGATGACGTTGTGTGAAATAGAAGAGGAAATGGGTTGAACCTCTTAAGTCTATGAATTACCTGCCAGTAAATCGTTACTGTGCGAGAATTGGAGATGTCATCGCATTTACTGGAGAAATACCCACTAGAGAACATAATTGGTTTCTTGGATGGCGCTAAAATTAAAGTAAACAAGACAATAGCATTGTGAATGCAAGGATAAAGAACGGAAAGTTTTGTTTTACTAAGTTCAAGGTGCACAACTCTTTCAAAAATGAGTCACGAAAGCGAAAATGATCTGTAATCCATTGCTATTTGTTCATTCGATAGCTGTAGGGATACCTTAAACATTAGTAAAAGTCTCACTGGACGAATGGATTGACGCACAGACTGATTAATAGTAAGACCCCCATTATTGGCGGAGGCCTTTATGATATTCTGTACATGTGTCTTCCTTAAGCACAATACTATTTACATGTATATGAAGATGTTGAGCAACCATATCTCACAAATCACGAACGTCATTGGTTGTCATGTAAAGTTGTAATAAGCAATAGTAAAAAGAAAAGTTTATCATATAAATTATCTGAATTAGAATTTTCATTTCCCACTTTCTATCCACTCAATAACGAAAATGCAAAGATAACAAACAGTGATCAATCTCTTGAATTCCGTAAAGAATACAAAACAAGAGTTTGGCAAACATGGNTTCCGTAAATAATACAAAACAAGAGTTTGGCAAACATGGACCCCTGAACACACCAGAGGAAGTTAACTATTTTTACTATATGCCAAAACAAAGTGTCGGAATTTATTCTAATCCTTGCCTGTTGAACGTGTGGAAAATACCACTTTTTTCGCTTCGCTATAATACATCCCTCCCACTGGCTTCAACTGAATTTCAACCTTATACATTGAGGCGGGTACCAGATTACGTACAGTTAAACTGGTTACCTTGTCCACTTCATATACCTACAATACAAAGTAAGATTGTATGTAAGGTTTTTTTTTCATCTGCATGATACCGTAATGCAAATATAATATTTACTATATCAAATCCTTGAAGGCGAGATATTAAAATCTCCACAGCTATTAACAGGAAATCATCATTTCATCATAAACAAACTAACTTAGCTTGAAATTACATGCCACAAATTTTCCGCTGAATTACACCTTCTCGGAAATAAAACGTTGAAGGTCATCACGCTTGAAAAGACTTACCCGGGAATCATTGTTCCATGCAGTCATTGACTCTACAGACACAAGAGAGGACACTTCCGTGATCCCGAGAATCCCCTCCCACGATATAGTCACGCATTCACAGTTCCTAAAGTTCTTTTGCGTAACGTAAATGCTATGGATTGCATTGTATTTTGCTACAAAATTTATATCGAGAAATATTTGCACTTTTTCGATTATATTTAAAGATAGATTTCATATACAAAAGAATTTGATGACTTGTTTTCGGAATTTAACGTTCAAAAAACAGATTTTCAATGACGACATAAAATGCCTCTCACTATTTGCAACTGATTTGTAATAACAAAAGTGGAGTTTATATTGCCCAATGAAACGCAGCGTGTCAACTTGAAAATAAATCTAAACAACTCAAAAGAATACTGACTTATATATCGAGTTGTGTAATCTTTCTGAAATGATCTTTTGGCATGAAATTCTTTATTACTGATGTTCAGTACAACTATTTTTGTCATTGATCCTATTTCTCCATCTTCTGCCGTCCATGTGCAATTTTGCAGCACCTTTTTCTGTGGACAGGAGATGACTGTTTGGCCATTATCAGTCGACCTGAAATAAGTGGGACAAGACATAATCATAATCTTTCTACATGTATTTATATAACTGGATGCATGTATGATGAAACAGTAGATGGTATGAAATTTTATTGAAAATGAATAATACATTACATAACTATCTTGATGTCCAGATGTTCGAGATGTTTATATTTGCCTAGGTCCCAGCTACAATAGAATTTTTCGTGCTGGTATAAAATGCAGGAAAAATTTTTGACGTCTCGTACAGCCTCATCTGAAACAGAAGCAACACATATATTCTGTTTCTCAAGTATACTGGAGCACATACATGTATGACACAATTAGCCCAGTACTTCTGGTCTACATAAAACATAACTTTCTTCCTTTAAAGCTACATGCGTTGTTCATTGTTCAAATGACAAATGGATACTTGTAATAACGTTAGTAAAAAGATAAAAGAGAATTTTAGTCTATTGTGATTAATGAATAAATTCGCGTACGGATGAGCACTTTGTGGTATACTTACTGTTGTG
>CAJDSM010043798.1:9570-20669 GCA_903981925.1 Ostrea lurida
GATTGGAGAGAGAGAAAGGAGAGAGGAGAGAGAGAAGAGAGAGAGAGAGAGAGAGAGAGAGAGAGAGAGAGAGAGAGAGAGAGAGAGAGAGAGAGAGAGAGAAAGGTTTTAAGAAGACTAATTTTAAATTCCTTTGGATGAAGTCTTGATTAAAAAGATAAATAAATAAATAAAGAAATAATGATAATAAACACTAAAAACCACACCCCTCATATCGGACATCGAATTTGAAAATGAAAATAAAAATAATTAAAATACGATGAAACAAAACCAAATGAATAATAGCAATTTAAGCCTAAACACCAAAACCCAAAAACATTCTGGGCCTATTGAATTATCTTCTATATACTTTACCATCGTAAAACAGTTTTGTTACGCTAAAATAGAATATAATTCAATGTCTTTTGAAATTTATCATTTGAAAATGTCAATAGCTATAAGAAAATATATTAACGTATTACAAATCCCTGTCTCCCTTGGGTTACATTTATAACAATACCTTTAAGACAGTAATTCCCTCATCAGTTATCTCCTTGGCTGGTAATACGATGAAATATCCCCTGACACATCTTGACAGTGCAAGCTGTTCACAGAGAAATCACGTGTAAACTTAATCAAAATCTATTTTCCACAAGACGAATTTCGGAAGAAAAACTTTTCCTCATAGATATTGACTGTAAAAATTATTGTATGCATGTAAACTAATTATAAATGTATTAGTTCCCGTCTGTCACTGTTCTGGATGGATCAGCTGGGATATTGGACAACAGAATCATTGACTAATCACAGAAATTTTACATTATGTATGTTACAAGTCTGCGGTCTTGGGATATAAGTGTCGAAAGAATAACGCAATGCTCAGTAGATTCGTTTATCCGGGGGAAAATAGAGAGAACAAAGAAGGGTGGATACTACAAACAGCCCTGAAAGAAGATAAAGCACAAAAGCACAGGCATACATCTACATTCAGAGGGTCCAAAATGACCAAACTTATTATGTATAGAAGTATAGCTAATATACCCCTTAAAGTAACTTAAAGCCCTTACACCCCTGGACGCTTTCGGGAGCTTCATCAGGCCTGTAGCTATTGGCGTCCTCTTTCAAAAGACCGCTCCTCCTTAGACAAATCCTGGATCCGCCACTTGCATAATAATTGCTGTCTAAAGGGCAATAACTCTTTCTTAAATATGTTCGAAAATCAGGAAATATCGGAGTTATCGTACACTAAAACATGTCAAGTTACATGTAAGGTTGAGTTTCAGTGACAATCGCTAAATGGATTATGGATAAATATGATATAAGATACTCTTGATGAATTTACGAAAACAATTGTATTCTGCTAACAAATGCTTGTAGTTGTTAAACGCATTATTGGAAATAAATTGGGAAGTAAACAATGTGTTAAACGTAATCATAGTCCCAAAAACATATAACAAGGTCGTGTAGGGCAACACGGACCTCCAACAAAAGCGAGGGCAAGATCAGGTGCCATGGAGTAGTAAGCAATCCTCTGCTGACCGGTCACACCCGCCGCGAGCCCCTTAAGTCAGTAGAAGTATGCATGGTCCTTTCAGACATGTGATTCGTTAAGCAATCGTTTTACGTTTCCACTTGCTGTTGATTCTCATTTATTTGTTCAGAACGAGGTTTTGACTAGGTAGCTATGTTTGCATACTCCAAATCACAAGTTGTTATAATGCTTTCGTTTTCGCAGCTGGGTTAAGGTTTACCGAGAAAAATATTAGTGTGGTATAAATGTTCCTGTGCATTCCATATGATATCACAATGAAAAAGTACGTAACTACGTACATGTTTTTGTAGTTGTGTCACGAGAAATGCCATTGGTATTTAATGTATTTACCACCGTAATCAAGTAATAAGCTGTATACATTTTAAAATATCATTCCAAAATATTTTTAAAAATACTTGTGGAAATCAATTATATCTCATTCTTTTTCATTGTCAAATCACACCGATTTCATAATAATATACATGTAGTTATGCACTGAGATGAATATTCTTAGTATATTGTGGCTTCGAAGTCACCCTTAGGCAATCTGAGTGCTTCATGCGCTTTATAATGACTCATTTGCATGGATACAATGTATAAGTACGAGTGCATTTGCTATAGTCCAGCAATTCAATATTTGTAGATATATATTCTAGATGTATGCCCAGATCTGCTTTTACAGTAATTATGTATGGTACCCGGGAGGAGGGGGTGCACTTGATAATTTTTTTTAGGTAGGACGTGCCGCTGAATCGCGGACCCCTCCCCTTTTCATATATTTAGATTTGAGAATAGTATACCTTTTCATATTAATTTTCTGTTCAAATGGTGACTTTTCCCATATGAAATTCATGGGAACTGCTGCTGATAAACATACAGGATGGACCAAGGTGGTCATAAAGTTCCTTTCTATCAACGCCATCAACTAATTTATTTTGTGTTATCTAATTAAACCGGATTAACTATGTTACTATTCATATTTATTTATTAATTGAGTAAACATTAATGACTTATCATATTTCATGCTGATCTCTATACTTTTCATATATTCCTAAAGTTGAAAAAGACTACCTATTCCAGCGGCACGTCCCTATCTATTAGTATATAGGAAGTGCCCCCCCCCGCCTCCGGGGTATCAACAGGAATGTAGACAGACCCGGTATATCGCTGATGACTGTCAATCTGTTATTAAATTTTAGCAATGTTCAGTTATTTTTTTTTCTAGTATGTTAAAACGTTTAGCTGTAAAACCGCATACACTAGAATGTTGTTGTTATATGTAAGACCTCTTGATGTTTCCCTGAATTAAAGTACATTATTACAGAGGTGTAGGTTGTGGGGTGGAACAACTAAAAAAAAAAATACAGAAAGTGTAGGGGGAGGGGGGGGGGGCAAATTAAAATTTATGTGACAAGCAAAAAAAAAAAGGTCATTTAAACACTGAAAGTGGAGGGGGGGGGGCAAACCTCTATAAATTACTGAAAGTGTGTGTATGTGTGGTTGTGTGTGGGGGCGGGGCACTCTTATGCAAAAAAAAAAATACTTGAGAAAAGTGGGGGGGGGGGGGGCAAAAAACATACTTGCTCTACGCCCATGTATTACGTTATACTCAGCTGATGTCTACGAGTACAATTGGAGAAAATTTACGCTAGAAGGTTTGTAGTCAACATATCGGGAATGTGTGCCTCTATATTTTATCCGTAAGAATCATGATTATGCTTGTAAATTTGAGGTGCAATTTCTGTATAAAGGAATAGGCCCACGTAGGGTGAAAATCGGCCCTGGTAATGGTCAAATTGATTGATTGAATATTGTATAATGTTCGCTAAAGAATTTCACCCATACAGATTACATATCTGGACCGAGATGTATCAACATGCTAACTCTCTGGTACTATTTATGGTGGCCCACTACATCTCGGGAAAGTTTCTCAAAACAGCACGATATGATTTAATTATGCAAGATATGATGATATATATAATTATACATGTGAAATGGTGAAATAATGAATTTGAATACAAAAACATGATTTTTCAATAATTTCCTCGCAGAAAATATGAACAAAGTCCCTGTGCGGATCGAATCGGGACTGCGGATTACCAAAAAAACCATGCTTACCTACTGAGGCTTATGAGTAATCATCAAATCGATTCGTACAGTTACTTTACAAACTAAAATCGCCAATCTTGTTAGATTTGTGTTATGAAGCGTACAAGCTTTAAGTGGTAGTGGGCTACCTTAAAGCTGATATGCATTTCATAATATAGCAGAATTCTTCAAGTCCGCATATTTGCTCATCCCGCCATTATTAGTTGATATTGCTATTTGTTATATGTGTCAGGATTTGCCAGGTATATAAGGGGATGAGGCTGGTGGCTATGCTTCACTTCAACACACCGTTGTTTCCTGATTTCCTGTGCGGTCCTCGACAGGTAACCGACGTACATAATACCGGAAATAACATTTGAATACCAAGAAGCCCTCAAAATCATAAATAGAAATAATCGTGCATCTGTAGTAATCTTAATTTTTGGAAAAATAGTTTAGGATAAAAGCTCTACTATGCCATCTGTAATGCAATGGTATGCACAGTTGCAGTAAACACGTCCCAGATATGCCAATAAACTTGAAAATTATTTTATAACTATAGGACTGATGGAATAAGAATGAATAAGCAATCTGCAAAAGAATTCATCCATACATTACTTACATACTTCAGCAAACTGAAAATACAGAAATGTGCACACGGCGTACACGAGAGGCCATTGAACGCATCGCTGTTATGACAGCAGTTTACCTGAATCTGTAAGGATCGGAAATGTACGTGGCATAACTTGCGAATACCAAGTAGTGGCAAACATTCTTATTATCATAATCATGAAAGAAAACGATAAACTCCATTTGTAATCCTACAGTACACGTTGACGGTTTGTCTTCTTCATTTCTCGTGCGGATCAAAATCTTCAATCAGGAGAGTATCAAACTTTAAGTTGAATAGTTACTATGTTTACATTTGGTCAGACTTTTGGCAGATTTGTAAAGGCAGGAAAATCATTTCAAGGTATATTATACTGCACATGTATAGAAATTTTTATACCTTATTAGAGAGAGAGAGAGGAGAGAGGAGAGAGAGAGAGGAGAGAGGAGAGAAGAGGAGAGACGGAGCGAGAGAAGAGAGAAAGAGATTCAAACGAATGGTCGTATTGGCTGATCTATATGTATTTATTTTCTCGTTACTTTTCAATCGTGAATTTTTAAGGTTTTTTCCCTATTAATTTAGGGAGATAGGCATAATGAACTGCGATGTATATTGTAATTAAAAAAAAATTTCCAGAATAAATGAGTTTAGTAATCTCTCTTACACATCTATAACATTATATTGCATAATACACCATGCTTTAATGCGCAATAGTTTAAAGCCAGCCATGTAAACGTCCTCTCCTAATTCAGAGATAGTAGTTAAATCAATTTATCCAAAGACGTTTAGCATCACTTCTTTTTTAAATGTCGCAAATTTAACCTAAAATTAGGAATTAACACGGGTTATTAAATCAATGATGAAACGGGCGGGTTATGATATGAAATTAATTGGCAGAAAAAAAAATCCCTCGGCAAGCAGTGCCAGACATGCAGCTTATTAAGCGACGCTAACTTCAGGACTCTGGCTCTATGTCAGAAACAGGTTCCCTCATTTTTTGGTAGATTTCTGTGTTAATTTCCACCCTCAGGGCAAGTGTATAGTTATTGGAAATTGTTTCTGATATGATATATGATACCATGATTTGATTTTGGGACAAACTTGTCCTGGGAGGTTCCAAGGTCACATTGTCTACCAAAATTGATGATCATATAGAAAAAACACTGTTTAGATAAATTTAATTTGACGGTTAATATTGGAATTTTTAGTTCAATTGTAAATCTAGATTTCAAAAAATCAATAAAAATTTACGCAACAATGTGACGTTTTTCCCCAGATAATTCTTTTAACTCTCGTATTTTTTCTGTTATAGTGAATCAATCTGCGTGGTCAGTGGATAAAATGGATAAGAATGCGTCGATTCAGAATTTCACGACACGCTTCCTATCAGTACAAAAATTAAAACCGCATCCTAGAGCTAAGCTTTGCGATTTTATTCACTTAGACTATTCTAATATGTTGTATAGATTCAATCATTCAATCATTGATACGTACACGCCTACAAAACTGCGACTTGAAATATTTACCAAAAGTTGACGTTCAAGAATGTGCATACTGGGGGAAAAATTTGCAAAGGATTGAAAACATCCACATGTATATAAAAGAATTATACTAGTCACAATACAAGTTTATAAATTGGGAAATGAGATGAGAGGATTCTTGAGAGCATGTATATATACTATGCTATTACTTATGTAGATATTTCCGTAATTATAACCTATAATTTCCAACCCCACCCTCTACATATCAGCGTCTGATTCACAGCGTGAACTCAATATCAAGTACAAGAATGATGCAAAGCACTAAAATGACCGACAAAAATGGCTAAAGATAGTAGAGCTCGCATTATTAGGTAGTAGAGCTGATAGACTTAATAATGACTTCGTGCATTTTGGATCAACTTCTGCTCGTGTAGGACAATCTCCGTACAATACATTGATTTGCTGTCTGTGTCATTTGCAGTGTCAGTCGAGCAGGGTATGAATTGTGAAAGGAAAGTGAAAGCTAAGTGGGGTATTAGGGTAAAGGGAAAGTGAAAGTCTAGTAGGGTGTGTATTGTAAAGGGAAAGTGAAAGTCTAGTCTAGTGGGGTAGGTGTTGTAAAGGGAAAGTGAAAGTCTAGTGGGGTGTGTATTGTAAAGGGGAAGTGGTTTAGCATACTTGATTCTGACCTTAATCCGGGCGAACCGAACTGAGCCGGGTATACCCGGGGTACTTCTTAGAATCAAGCGACCCGGCGCACATAGTCATGAAAATGTTGAATTTCTACCGTATATAACTTTTTTTTGGCACAGAAAAGGCTGACATTTTTTACAAATTATGTTTATTTCAATAGAGTATCTGAATGTGATACATTATTTGTAAAAAAGGCTGACATTTTTTACAAATTATGTTTATTTCAATAGAGTATCTGAATGTGATACATTATGTCTCAAATTAGCCACTATCGTTACTACCGTCTCCATGGATATAATCGTGAGCCCGGCTGCGCCTACCAAAATTTTCCGGCTCGCCCGATGTGGTGTGTGCGCAGATGCGGCTCACAATCAAGTGTCTCGCCGCATTACCCGGGTGCGCCGGGTTGGCAGAATCAAGTATGCTAAAAGTCTAGTCTAATGGGGTGTGTATTGTAAAGGGAAAGTAGAAAGTCTAGTGGGTGTGTATTGAAAGGAAACGTGGAAAGGGTCTAGGCTAGTGAGTATCGTAAAGAGAAAGTGAAAGTCTAGTAGGGTGTGTGTGTATATTAGTTCTAGGTTACCGAAGTTTCTTTTCTACATATCTTTGATCATGTTATGTAAACATTTTCATTCATACTGAAATAGGGACAGGTCGTCCCAAAAATATCAAGATAATGGGCTTACAGCAGGTGTGACCGATTGACAGGGGATGTTTACTCCTATTAGGCACATGTTGCCACTGTTGGTGTGTCCGAGGGCCTGTATTTGTCTAACTTTTGTTCTATATTCTGTTTGGGACTTGTGAAATTTATCATTGTTCGTTATCTTCGCTTTTTCATATGTCAGGTATTAAAAAAAAATGCTTTCTTTTCGACACGCTGTTACGCGCTACACAGACGCTGATAATTGAAAATAGATACAGCCATTTGACAGAAATTTAAGAGGATCACAGAAGATACCGTAAATGTACTGGTATCTGGTGATTTTAGATCTTTGTTTGAAATCACGTTTAATTCAATTAAAAATATTTATATTTCTTGTATCCTCTCGCCTGATAATTTTTATCTCCAAAATGAAAAAATATTATTTGTAAAATGATTTCTCCCACCCGCCTCACTTCTTTGTTTGAAAATTCGAAGAAATGTTTTACGACATTGGTGTGGCCTTAAGCATAGTTTACTTAGTAATCGTCTTGGAATGGTCAAGTGCAGACATACTCCGGTTTAATGTATGTTCAGATCCTCGGGATTCCTCGGAAGTTTTGAATAATCCCTATCCTTCGTTGAAGCTTTCTTTTAATAAGGAGCCACTATTTTTCAATTATGTTGGTATCCGGACTCTGGGTTGGCCAGCTCATCGCTGTAATGCTGTTTTTGTGCAGATAATCCCGGGTTGAACAAGCATGGTGTACAGGTGCATTATCGTCTTGGAAAATGTAATTTCTATTCGGAAAATGTCGAGCTAAAACTAACCGCAAATTGTGAAATTTCTAGTCCCGAAATTACGGGCTAAAACTGGCCACAAATTGTGAAATTTCTAGTCCGGAAATGAGAGGTTAAAACTGGCCAAAAATTATGCAAATTCTCGTCGGAAAATGACGGGCTAAATCTGGTCACAAATTGTGCAAATGAAAAAAAATGTGTTAGTTTTCGCTATACATGTACGTCACAAATTTGATATTTTTCACCATTTGCCCAGAAAACAGTTCTATCGCACCGGAAACAGTTATAATGCTCTCAAACATGTTATATCATTCCCAGAGTGCATTGATTAAGATCTGCATATTCGAAATTCAAACGTCGGTTTTAGACGAGCCAAATAACGTCAGGGTAGCCTCTTTAATTCGTGCTTTTAAATTCCCAGGATTTTGATAATTCAATCGAGGAGAAAAACTTAGCAAATACTACGAAGTGTGGCCATTTTTTTTTTTAGAAATCTGATTATACGCTGGGCGAAATATTTCAGATTTACACTTCAATCTAAATGTGGAATTTCACGATAGTACATGTATCAAGCTATTTCATAGAGGATTGCAAAATTCAGATACAGGAATTCAACGTTAAAAATGTATTATATATCCATCAGGAATAGTCTCCGTGAAGTAGGAATCCCAATGTGCGTGAAATCTGCTCCTTTGTTAGCTGACCTGTTTTGATATCCTTACGAGGCAAAATTTGTTCCCAATCTTCAACAGGAGAAGAAAGAATCTTTAAATGTGGCCTTTAATTTGGAATTTCGATATGTTAAAGACGTTTTACATATTGATAATTTTTATTCATATGCCGATTCGATATTTCCCAGGGAACTACAAATATAAGGCACCACATATTCATGAATACATATCAGATTCTCTTGAAGTTCGTACTTGGATATTTCATTCAACATATGCATAGATAAGGAATGAATAACGTTTTTCAGTGAATTCAGTCGAACATGGCGTTATGAAATGCAATTGCCTCTGCTGGCATATTCTATGATGCGTAGCATTTTCTTAACTGCCATGTTCACTGAAAAACGTTTTCATTTGGTTTAGTATTTGTCAATTTTGTTTTTCCCACTTTGTGGACCCTGCATAATAAACATTTCTGTGTGTAGATCGAATACTATAATTAATTACATGCTTATATCTAGCGGTAGAAATTTTTTCTTTTGCTGTGTGTCGTTTACGTGAGTCTTAAATCACATTGTATGAAATCATATTTTAAACCGTTTCAACTCTGTTTTGTTATTACGGTACTTTGTTTATTAATTATTCTAAATTCTACGTTCGTGGCCCCAGGTTGTTCCCTTTCGTGGGGTCAGACAACACCTGAGTTGCGATAGGGTGTAAGATTTTGCACTCAATTTTGGGATGTGCTTAAACAACGATTCATCAGATATAACTCAAAGATTATATATGTAGGAGTGAGTATCCGAAAAAAGATCAATCTTCGAATGATGGTACAAAATGAAGTGTGAATTTCATTACAAAGGTTGGTGAGTTTAGGAACAATACTCTCAGTGTCAGATTAATTCCATCGATTTCTTAGTTATTTCTGAAGATTGCTCGATGTGATACTAAGCGCGTCCTGCCGTGAGTCGATAAATGACATATGATGCTCTAACTTTTTTTCACTACGGGCATCGTTTTGCCAATCGTCATGTACGGTACGTAACAATGGCAGCCGCAAATGACGTTATACCTCAACGTGTCCAAATTATGGATATTAGACGGTTGAATATGCTGGTATTACTTGTTCTCCAGTATTTATTGTTTTGATAGAGGCTAAAAATTCAAAGATGTTAGCATTTTCAAAAGTCTGCTTAGCTGTAACATAATTATTAATTTTCAATAGTATCATTGGATTTTTCTTACTACTGCATGATTTGTGAAGACTCCATGTTATTTCTCGCCAGATAAGCACTTAACGCCTATCATTGGACATTATTTCGCTTTTGAACATACAGAAAGAGTATTCTACCTTGTTGGATTGTAAGAAATTGCCAAGACCATTATTAGCTTGCGATTTCATTATTTTTTATTCTGTTTATAAATAAACCACATTTGATACAAATATGACAAGATTGATATTTTTTATATTTTTGATAGTTATAATGTTCAAAATCTTTAATTTTGGAGTTTAAGATTGTGCCACTAAACTACAAAAAGTCAAAAATAGCATTATGATCTATAACATTAATACATATATATTATTAAATTTGGTATAATAAGCATTTCACTGCGTATAATTAGTTTGACTTGTGGAAGTTTGCAAATAGCGGAGACGAAACAGAAGTGTTCAACATAATGCATTCATTATAAATTCAAGTGTCGATTCAATTTAAGCATGATTATTATGGATTTATTGGAAAGATGAGTCCATAACTGCAACCGGTGTGTGCATTACAAATTGATAACGTGCGCGTGGCGTTAGGCGCAATGGTTATCGGAAATTATTTTGTGCACTCTTGCATTCCACAGAAGTAGCCGCTTGGTCCGTTGCCTTTTAATGATTGATACTAGTTTTCAATATAAAATCATAATTATATTGGCTTATATTTGGTACCATTCTTAGAAAAGTGCATTAATGTTTGTGCTTTGTATTGTATAGTGTTGAGTTAAACATTTCGGCTCGAATCTTTCTTTGGGGGAAGTAGCGGTTCTGGAACAGCCATTAGGTAAGTAATTGTTTAAGTCACCATGAAATGTTAACAGGGGAAAAAAATGTAAGCCAATGAACTATTGTAGCGCATCATGATGTCCATATCGTACACGACAAAAAGGAGTGCTGAAAATTTAAAAAAAAGTTAATAACACCAAGTATTTAATTATGTTTTTTTCTTGAAAATAAAAACATCAAATTGTCAACAGTTATTTACATTTTCAACCTAAAAGAGTTCATATATTTGTTACATATTTGTAAAAACCCTTGTTAATATGTTCTTGTAGTCATACCGCACAATCAACTTTGGTGGATTCGGGTCTTTGCAGTTTAGACATATCATCAAATATTTTAGGGGACTTATAACAGTAAATGTAAATATAGAGGTATGGAACGCAATTGATTAGATATGCCCAGTGCATAGCATAGAGGAACAGTGGATATGCAAATATACATTAATGGACAAACAAACAACTAAACTTTATGACAAAGGAGATTATTACACCTAACTTCTGTACATGTAACTAGTTTGAATTAGTAGAAAGTATAGTGCAAAAAGTTGACTTTAACTAC
>CAJDSM010043800.1:1305-16275 GCA_903981925.1 Ostrea lurida
TTTTAAACTTGCCTACGCCTGTCGTGATATGTGGCCTAGGGTACGTCTCCTATGTTCGTTCGGAACACATTGATATCAAGTCTCTCGGTGATAGAAAGCACGGAATAGTTGATAATTAAGTCATCTTTCCTTATATATCAAATATGATCTGTTAGGTCTGACCTTCTGACAAGCTTAAGGTCACGATGTTAGACCATACATCTATTTCCTGTCACATACCAGCCGATATACTCCGCATACTGATTGCGTTTGAACTCCTGACATGAACATCTTCTGTATGTTTATTTTGACATCACCTCTATTCTGGATCTGAAGCTTATAGTGCATAAATGACAATTGACTCAACGTGGCTGCAGGCATAGTACTCCTTAAAGTACAAATAGAATATATGTTTAAAGGACCTTCGTGACAGAGAATGATCTGTATATTAGGCCACCTATTCTATAAGATCCACTTAGATAGATTAACGATAATATCGCTGTTCATCGAGTTGATTGTGAGTTTATGAGATCTCGGATAAACCTGTGGTACCAAGTAGTCCATACTATATAGCAATCGCTGTAACCCTGTAATGTAATCTCGGTGCAATCTGTTGAATACTCAGTCATGCGATCGATGTACCTGAGCAAATCATAAAATTTATTACTACAGATTAGCGCCTGGATCTCTTTTATGATTAATCCAGCTACGTCATTTCTCAGGAGTCATAATGCGAAATTATACCTCGCGCGAAATATCCCTCAAAAACTCCGTCATATTGGACTTATGCTTGCTAAGATGCAACCTCGTCAACTGAATACTAGTTTTTTTGAAGAGCTCAAAAATCAGTCGACTCACCCCGAACATCTCCTGGCGTTCCATACTCCATGACAAGTCCACACGACATCAGATGATAACAGCATGCTCGATCTTCTGATATGAACTAAGTGTACGGATGTGCACATCAGTATGACTGTAATCACACGACTTTGACAAACTTAACCCATTTACTCCGTCTTTTTATCGATCATTCGGTCCTGAGTCTGTCCATGAGAGTCTGCGATTGCTGTTTAACGTATATGACATATATATAGTAGATGTACCGACGTTATAATATACGGTCTATAGTGTGCTTACTCTTTCTCATGATAAGTATGAATAAGGTGTCACATGTTCTATATCCAAAGTACTATTCACATAGTCTCACATTTTGTGTTACAACAACAGTGTCAACTCGTCGACTCAGAGTCATGAATTCGCCTCTTGCTAATATTCTTGACGTATATAGCGAAGGAATGATCACTTCGTTATGCTTTCGCATGTACTCCTTACGTCACCTTCTCTCCATGTGAGTTTAGGGTAATCCTAGATGCAGATAGCGGTGAAAAGTATACATACTGAGAAGATATCTCTCTTATGACTGACTCTCGATTACATGCCGCTTGAAACAGCAGTTGAGAAAAAATACTAAGCCAAGTAACGCTGACACACATAATCACCTCTGGCCATACAACATACCGTATTACTTTCATAGATACTTACGTATCACACATGTGATATAACCCGATAAATGACGATATTTATGTAACAATACCTTACGGTAAGTCTGTCCCATTCTGACTAAGACCCTTCTATTGCAAAAGTGATGAATTTTCTGTGTGACATTCGCCTCGGTTCGATCTACAGGCTAAGATCCCGAAGATACACACGTTCTTCTATCTCCTATGTTATGTACTCCCATTAACGCCGTGTATTTGCTCAGTCATTCAGGATACTCCTTATAACAGCGATCCGCTGTGACTCGGCGACGTATGAGCAAATGCTAAGCTGTCATGTGGAATCTCGATCAGCCACATCTCGATTAGTGATCGTGACATGCAGAGCGCATTTGCCTAGTTGGCATCTAAGATCTGTTGTGATGCACAAGTGATTAATTCATTCTAGCTCGGACTATTAAATACACTCTTGCTACTCACACTGTAAAAAAAAGTCTATCTCCCCTGGCTATCTAGCTTATATCGTAATACCCAATATCAGTGAGTGCTTGTAACATCATCTAGTGACTATGAGTTAACTATCTAAATCTACCGTGCTATATTTTAATGAATCATACACAGCATAATCTACCCTCTCTCTCATCGAATCCGGTCTGTGTGACAAGTCATAACTTTAAGTCTAAGTTACTTCTCTATACTCTCGACTAGACGCCCTTAATACTGCTGCTCCTGACATACTAGTGTGTGTTTCTCAGCGTATATCACCTGTTCATCTCTCTACTCTCTTGATCTTCTTCGACTACCTATCTATTGCTCATCTCTTTGGCATTGACTAAACAATCACCTTATTCACTGATACGATTCTTATCATACTGTGCAAGGATATAGCTTAACCTTTGGACTGAGCTCTCCTTATCAGAGTCTGCTCTAACGTACTATATTTTTATATCTTTAATGATAAGCTTGATAGTGTGATGCTATTATACTATGCCATATATAGTCGTTCTGAGGAACCGACTGGACTTGTTCTCATCGACTCTTCCATGTACAGTAAAATCACGAGGTTTTCGTATCAGGCACTTCGAAACTCTCCCTGCTAGACCTATATGCGTTGTCATACTCGTGCGGTGGTGAGTTTACTTGGATCTCCTCCCGCACGAAGTTTAACTCATTTGTTCCTTCATACTAGTAACGCGCGTGTTGTTAGGGTTAGCACGCAGAATATTTACAACCTTCAACATCTTTTGGATCTTCACTAAGAAGTAGATTTGCTGTATCACTATACTGGCTTATCATAAAAGATCCCACGGTGTGTTTCGATCTCCAAAAAACATCTCCAGACAAGACTTGGTGTGTCTTGAAACTATAAGTTCAGAGTAAAGATTCCTTCTGACTATAGTCTATACCCCTCGCTTTCCGCCGCATATGTTTCTATCTCATTTTATGCAAATTAGTCTAGCACTCAGCTAATTCTATACAAAAAGTGGGAATCAGACAACTCATGTGTGGAAGATTCGGTGGACATATGCGGGTGGCTAGTCACTATCTCGCTTACTGGACGCAAAATACGGTTTGCAATTCTCTGACCGATATCCTTCTGGACCTAAGAGATCCAATTAAAAAAGAATATTTTCTGTTGAAGAAATTTTGCATCTATCGAGTTTTACATTCATATGTCCTAGCACTAGACGTCGTTTTTATGAGATTGTAACAGACTAATCGAGAGTCGAAGCCAAACTATATTAACTTATAATCCTCTAGGCAATGATATTGCATCATGCTATCCTATTTAATTACTGTATACAGAGCGACAATTCAGATTTAAATAACGCTTATTATAAATTTGCGCTCGCTCGACCTGCAATTTCAGAACTTAGGGAATAATATATCCTCTATGAATACTGTTAAGTGAATATCTGGTCTCACGTTTCACATATACTATCTAACTCACTGCACAACACTTCTCTACATTTAATCTTGCATTAATCTCCAATCTTTTAAACCTATTTTGTTTGGCTAGACCTACCCGTGCCACTTCCATTAATTCAGAGCTCGTCAACTCATCATTTAGCTGCTACACATATGAGATAATCAATTGTCTCCTTCGTTTACATTTTTGAACTATATCAGTATTATTATTGGTTCACATTTAGGCATCCAGATAGGTGTCTCAATAGTCGAGGATCCAGCATTTCTCTCATCTCATCTAGACTCCTGATAAGCTGATGTTTTATTCTTTGCTGTCACTAGGCTTTATTTTGATGCAAGATAATTATACAAATATTGCCTTCTATTCGCAGAATCGAGATTATTAATGGCTATCAATTCAGTTTATATAACATCGCTTATATTTGAATTTAAGATCTCTAAATGATTTTAGCGATCATTGACACTATCTTTCAATCAGGTATTATATGTCCTGCTCCATTAAATTGCGCCAGAATCGATTTTATCATTTTAGAGCAGCAATATACTCAGTCTATTAAGGTGTAATCCCCCTTTTGATGCAACTCTATAGTAATATTATCGCAATAGATCCATATTTTAAAAACTCTTCCTGTTAAACCTTGTAATCTTAAATTGGTTGTTTAAATGACCATGATGCATTAACGATGCAGTCATCTTGCAGTAACCTCCTTTTGATATATGATGGAACAGATCGGACGTGCATAAGCCTAAATTCGGATTACACTGCTCATAGCCTCTTCATCCGCCTTAGTTTGTGTATCAATAAAGTACATATATTAAAGCTTAATATCAGTATCTAACGAGCCTTATGTAACTATTTATCATACCGATTAAGTCCTAAGTAATTCTCACATATATGAATAGTCCAATCGACGATCTTATTGCCATGCATGTGGTCGATTAAATTCTACTGCATGAAGCACCAATAATTATAATTGAATATTACAGCGCGCATATAATCGACAGATGCCGCTTATTGATAATTCTCTATCTTTCTTAAAGTTGCGCGCATTAAAATTGATGCTTGCTATCATACAGTGACTTCAATTTGTGGTTCGCGCAACGCCTAAGTTCCAACTTAGTTGCTCCTCTATTATTGACATTAGTCGCATCGACCAAATCATTCCTATAATGCCCTTTCCTTTTAATTGCACTACGGTCAGCTTATATTACTTCATTAGAGCTCCGGCCTCGTAAGCTTGTTACTTCCTAGCCATGCTCATCATTTCACTTATTCAGGTAACGAGCTTTTATATCACATTGACATTCCGCGAAATGATCTTCTTCTTCATGCAAAATAAGTGCAGGAGCTTCACGATCGGATAGCCCTCAACTGTACCTTACAGTCGAATATATCGCTTCATAAGAGTGCGCGAATACGAACACCCCACTCGATTCCTGAGCTTTAGATATAACGACTCCCGCCTCCAAGCTCTTCCTACACACACACACTCGTTTCCTAGCCCAGGCATATACTTCGCTCAGACGTTATACTACTCCCGATAGGCCCGCGTTCTAGAGACCTCCGATGTATAATACTAACGAGACCCGTAACCTCTACTTCCAAGTCTTTTAATAATGTTTCCGCCGAGATCGTTGAGTGGACTCTACATCCCGTGCTGTTGTCCCCCCCCTCCCCACGCGGTGCGTCAGTGTGTGTCCATCGCCATGTTATGCTAAGTGTAGACTATCGATCCTACATCTTCTAACTTGCCCATATCTATAGCCATGTCCACTGGTTGTGTCATCGAGCCTCAGACTTTTGCTCTGTCGATTAATGCGGCGGATTTTATTAAAGAGAGGCCCCTTTCTTGGCAACATTCCGCTATTTATCGTTAACCCCATCATCTCCATCTACATTTATTGAATTCACTCAGTTTTATACCTGATATTCAACCCAACTAGATTTACTGGTCAGCCTACTTGATATTCAGAATCACCTCATCTGCATTATTTTATGCAACCGACTTTACTCCTATATTGTGCCTACCTGATATACTAATCAATGCTTCCCTACTCAATTTCGCATCACTCCTCGGTGCTATTCTACGCATCTACTATTAAATGATTTATTTCCCGCAACAATCTTGTTTATATTTGACACAGCTGCAAGCGTTGTGGTATAATTGTTCTCTCGCAATAGACTTCTCTTTTTTTCTGTACTCTACCATTTCTTGTCCCGCCATTTATCTCCCACGCATTCATATCTGTCTAAGACTGCAAAGTCGCACGACTTTGCAAGCCCTTATTATCAGGTAAGTGGTTGTTTGCACTGGTGTGCGCGCGGTTATCCGGGCCACGTTCTAAACTCCCGACTGCGCGCTTAGTCCGAACCTCTCCTATACACGTACCTCTTATATTTCAACCATCGCCGCCCAATCTACAGGCGCTGCACATCTCCCATCAGTGCACACCACGCGTTCGGATCTTACTGTATCGATCCACCATGCTAGCCTCAGTCGTAATAAACGTGTCATTACTATCCCTATCACCACAACTAAATAACCCAACTCATCGATCTCGATTAAAACATAGTATAGCTGAAGACTGAACCACCCTGTGGTGTGGTTGTGTTTTTCCCCGTCGCGAGGCGGTGTCCCAGAACTTCGCCCTCTCAGTCCCAATGGTGCATCACAAACTAATATCATCTAACTCTCACCACGTTTGATACTGCATGTGTTACTACTCTCCGTTCAATCGGCTAAGTATGTAAGAGTGCTTTTATCAGAGCTCTCGTCTTACTATCGAGATCAGCAGTTCGTCCGGCCTCATAATGGTTCTTCCACTTACTCCTGTACCCAATGCCAGCTATATGAATTAGTACTTTTATTTGATCCATTATATGTAACTTAGTCATGTCTCGCGCACTCATCACTTTTAGCACGCTGATGATCTGCATATTCATGAATGATTAATGTTTCTGTAAATAAAAAAATTTATATGTTCTGAGTTCTTGTAGTATTTATGAACAGAACAGGAACACATTAGGTCGGTTCTCGAGGAATTTGCGACCAACTTTGATTTCTTACTTGTTGTGGCAACAATTTTAGCTGTCTTCTGCGCAATCGGTCTGTCTTTGGCGTTCAATGGTGCGGGATTTACAAAATGTCATCATCAGCAATTTCACTTAACGCACCGCGTCACAACATATATCTACCCGAATGTACTAATCTTGGGGGTTTTGGCGTTTTCTTACTGATGCATATCCGATTCAATACCTGGTTTGTATAACCCCCTCCTCCTCCTTGACAGCAGCGTAATCCCCTGTCAGAGGGGATACTGCCTGCCTGTGGTTGCTCCTTATATCGAGGCCGCTAACAGCGAAGTATAACCTTGTTTTGTTGAGAGAGATCGCCACTAATTCTTTCTTGTTGATTGGCAACTAAATATTTTTAAACCTACTGTTTGCGCATCCATCTTTTTTTTTTTATTAAAAAAGACAGAGACAGATCCAATGAAACGTGTCTTGGATATGTTCACAAGTGTATACCCATCAACTCCAAGGTGTTATGTACTACTTGTAATAGTTACAACAATTTATTCCTATAACTCTCATATAAAATATCATAAGAGAGAGAGAGAGCCGAGAGATGGAGAGAGAGAGAGAGATGAGATGTAGAGAGAGAGAGAGAGAGGAGCAGACGATGAGGAGAGAGACGAGGAGGAGAAGAGAGAGAGAGAGTTAAAACTTGGTAAAATAGTAATTGAATGGTGTATTACCAGGATAGTTTCATGTTTTGCAATCGAACTCCACCTTTGTAGTTTATTGATTCAATGATATATGCGGTTCAATTTAAATACCGTTCATATTTCGTTGCTCAAAGTCAGTTATAGACGACACCACATAGACTGACAACGACCCAGCTCAGAATTGTTTTAATATTACAGTGTCATTCATTGCAATCTTTTGTCTAATAATTTCCTTTGAAAATGAGTGGAGTTCTATACATGATCCCCGCTGACACAACGTTGCTCGCTCAAATGTTTTTTTATATTTTACATTACAGTGATATGCTCTTTGTCTTATTTAGATGTATATCCTTTTGCAATTTGACATGGAGTATTTTATCATAAGTGCGTGTGACAAAACATTTGACGCTTTTAAGATGTATTTTAATCAATGTTACATGTGCACTGAAATATTTTGCTCCCCCTTGTCTAAATATTTTTCCTTTTTTTGAGATTGACAAGGGAAGTTTCAAGTAGAGCTCCCACCGCGCTCAATGTTTATTTTCATATTTACATATCACTAGAATCTTGATATTTGATCTAAAATATTTCCTATTGAAATTGTACATGGGGTTGGTTTTATCATCCTCGAATAGTGCATAGTTTGTTGTTCTTAAATATTGAAGAAATACTGTTTTATGATAAGAACAGTAGTTAAACACCTGTACAGTTATGGTCTCCATTTATTGCCATATATCGTGCTCATCCTCCCAGGTCAAAGTGTTGAAGAAATAATCTTTAGGACTGTTCCTTCGATTATAAGAAGTAACGAAACATGATCATTTTCACTGTTGCATATTTTAAGTGCTTAATTAGTTATTATGCTTATAATATGCCATGAAAATGGTAGTATTTACATATAAGACATATAAGATGTTTTTCCTTTTGCTTGTGTTTGTTTGTGATGAAATGTCAGGAAACAAAAATAATTCCAAGACCCGGGCTTTTGATTATGTTTCGGTCAAATGCTAACTGATATTCCTTCATACACACCAATATTTTAATTATTGGCAACAAAAGGAAATAAGCATTATGTTAGGGAGTCATTAGGCACTTAGTATTCCTTGTGTAAATAAGATGACATCATGACGGTGTCTATAAGTGTGAGTTACCAGGAACGTTCAGTGGTCTTTGTACAGAAACAATGCCTGTGTTAGGAGTTTATAAATTAGGAACAAGGGGATTCTAGTAGCGTAAACCAGATGTTATCAGTAAAATACCTGCATTTCAATATTTTTTAAACATGGACTGAACGACTGTTACACTTTAAAAACTAACTCAAATTTTACAGCTGATTTTCAATGAATCTACTTTACTATTGAAAATAGCATTTATGGTCATATTAATCAAATTACGACAATTCGGATATGTTTAAAAAAGTGAGTATCTTAATAACAGATAAGATTGATTAAATGTGCGGAGTTCAGAAGGACAAGGCGGAGAAAGAGAGGCGGGGGGCTCCTATGAGTTCTGCGCCGGGAGAAGGTAGCGAGGAGGCGTACATTGATCATATATAACATAGCTCCGACTTCAGAATGACATCCAGACTTTCTCACGACAGGCTTGCACTACTCGTCTCCCTTTCCATCCTCTCTCACATATATAGGAGTACGTCAGATTCCGAGAACTGAAAGCTCTCACGCAAATTTGATCTTCATTTCTACCCACGTTTACGCGTACGATACGTATAAGATAAAAGTTATCTTGAAATAAATCATGTTACGAAAAGTAATTTGATGATAAGGAGCACATCTTAAACTAACTCAAACAATTGCCAAGTTTCGTCAAACAGGAAGTGTAAGATGCTTGGACATAGAATATGATAAGCTACCCTCGATACACATCACCCAATTATTAAGCTTCATGTATACATATATCTTATGTAGCTTGTGATTACATAGTTGTTGAAAATAATGTACGAAGATAATTTTATATTAAGCATCTTGCATCTATTGACAAAATTCCAAAGTTCTCGTCAGAGTACAGTGACATAGAGTATGTTTCGAATGAATCTTATGAAATG
Source organism: Ostrea lurida (assembly GCA_903981925.1). Taxonomy (NCBI): domain Eukaryota; kingdom Metazoa; phylum Mollusca; class Bivalvia; order Ostreida; family Ostreidae; genus Ostrea; species Ostrea lurida. The sequence continues at coordinate 10,501 of CAJDSM010043800.1, forward strand.
ACATCCCACGATACAATCATATCCTACAAATCGTATATAAAAGCTTCATGAGATAATAATCATAAGATAACTCTGCAGATTATATATTTGTTTCTGCCAAAAAATAATGCTAATACGAAATGTGGATCGGACGGAATCCTGTAAGGACTTGATAACAGTTATACCCGCCCTCTTCCTCGAAAAGGGGTATAAATTCCTGCATTTACATATACTTTATCCACGTTAAGAATGATATAACACTGCTAATGTTCAATTAGGATAATAGAAAACAGTCCATTATACTATGTTTCCTGATCAGTTCCATAATTCAGACCGGAATATATTTTGTTCTCCTGGATAACTGGAGATGCACCCCTTTCCGCAAGTGCACGTTCTAACTATGCCCGAGGCGCCATCCTTCCGGCTTCGAAATAGATACGTCTGTCCATTTCTTAACAGTGTTCCTCAGAGTTTCTCGTCATTGAAATGTCACTTTTGGGAATTATTTCTATAGATCCCATCAAGCATCTCTGAATACACCGAATCACCGCGTTCGCTCTTTTCATACACAACTCGACACACATATACAGATCTGTAACATTTACTGCGCTTAATATGTAAATGATAGACAACGACGAAAATAAAGAATTGTTGCATTAACAAACAAAGATGGTAATAGAAAACCTCCAGCTATGTAATATTCAAATTGTCTGAATATGTTGACAAAAATCCAGAAGTACAATATCTCCGAATCGCACATGAGTTGTTACGTTAGCTGAGTACAACGAGTGATTTTTCGTGCTGGCTTCCATTTATTATCACACCGTTATGATATAGGCCAAATTTTTTGTAATATATATAAGTACATTCATAAATACTACTAATTTATAATATATAAATATTGAGGTAATGTAAATATTATAATGAGTTGTAACTATCACGTATCTTTTGCGATGATACGTCTCGGTTGGTTGCCTATAACGCAACCTGTTGCTCCCGTGCCTAAAACAAATATTCCATATCCGCGCTCCTAACGCGCGTATATCAAATTTATTGCACGCTTAGCCTTTTGATGACCACCTGGACGACATAACGACCAAAAAAAGAATCTTTAATGTAATACTAACATAGACTGTTTCTTATACTATCCATATACTACTCAAAATTGCTTGTACGATCACCTTAGTTATATATATTGTGTAGTAAACTTCAGCAGATCCATAGATATTTTTTCTGTGTAAAAAATTAATAAGTGGCAAATATTTGTGATCAAGTAAAATAAAAACTCTCCGACGAACTTGCAGCGTGCATTTGGTTCATGCCATAGGCGACAATGCCATGTTATGTGGATAATTGTTAGAGATCCCGTCATGTGTCACATGGTATTGAATTGCTGTTTTGGACGCAATTTGCACTCCGCATATTCAGCGCCAGGCTAGTACTCGATGACTCTATTCTTTCATAAAATGGTTTAAGCATATTCCAAACATACTATGTAATCATAGCAAACTTCGCTACCCATTTAACTTGTTTACACGGTTCTTATACACTTGTACGAAGAGCAAACTGGGCGATTGTTATTGCACATGTTGTTACCGGCCTTTCACCCCTAGAGCACAATCCAACGACTTTGGCAGAGCTCGGAAACGCCCTCGTGAAGTGTGGAAACACCTTCTCATTGGAAACATCCGGGTGCTTATTGACAGCTGGCTCACGTTGCCAAGCCGTCATTGATGCCAAGGGGAAATGGCCATACTTGGTATATCACTTTTCATCACTAATGTTATGATGGACTATCCCTAAAACTATGTTATTCTTTCTCTGCTTAGCTTGTAACCTGTTGGGTATGATAAATAGTGGCCTCTATGGGGAACTAAGTTCATGTATGGGTTATCAGAAGTGATCGAAAGAAAGATTCCGTACTTGTAGAAAAGTTCATGCCGTTCATGAATTTTAGTTAATGAACCACAATCCATTTAATTCATCGTTCTTCGAGTCAAATTTATTTCTGTTTCGTCTAGTGTTATGTGTTTAATCCTCCAGCGTTCGTAACCTTATCACTTACCCGTTTGACATAGTATAGTTCCAATTATATTACATATGTTCCATAGTTGCTTTGATACGTTCCAACGCATCACATTGCAAGACATATTATTGCAAAGTGGACTTTTTGCAATCCTACCTTTGTAGGATTACTCTCGATTTCATTATGCAACTTGGCGTCTTCTTTCAGAATCTTCGTCTTGTGATCTAATTGTCAAACGATATATGCATTGCGCTCTAGGGCGGCCATGAATTTTATGCGAGGTTAATTGTCCAATATCATAGTTAACAGTGCTAATGTATTTTCCTCATTGGGTGGGTGTTAAATTTATTACAAATTTCAATATATTGCAGTTTATACTTCTTTGTGTGTTAAAATTATTGAAATTCGATTATTGTCTGCGTTAGTTCTCGTTCTGCTTTATTTCTCTCTAAAATGTGAATGTGTGGTTGCCATTTCGGGTAAAACTTTGGCATTTTTGTTATATGTTTTGGGCAATTGGTTCACGTGGCACGTCGATTAGGTATCCTTGTAAATTAGTATTTATCCCATTGGACAGTTATCTTTGTCCCAGATGACCACAGATTAAGGATAAGAATATGCATATGTCCCTAGATACAATTAAATTTTCCATATAGACGAATCTATTTACGATACTATGTACTTACGATATCGGCGAATCATCTGAAATCCTAAGAGCCACGCGCCAAAACTGACATTAACCCCGAACGAGGCAACTGACATGTGCTTCGTTCCTGATCCGAATGAACGCATGTGAGGTAAATAATCCACCCAGAAACGTAAATATTGATTGAGTGCTGTCGCTAGCATCCCGACGGAGCCCTCCAATATGCGAGAAAAAAGGCACGGTGTAGAGCAATGTAATTCACACACCGTTTTAATTCATTCTCAAATACAAACATATAAAAGCTCCTCACTAAAACGTTCCTATCATTATGCGAATACAACAGATATTACAATATTAAGCAATGAGATTAATTAAAAGCACGCCTGAAAATATAATTGTTATTTAGTAATCACCTAACGCCCTGTTCTCTCTTCATCTGTGGCCTTTCCGGATTGTCAATACCAGTTATTAGAATTATTTCCTTGTCGAAATCATATTAGAGTTGTACGATTCACTTATTTCATACTCGTATTTTACTACAGCCACTAAAATCCCCCTGGCAGTTTAAAAATTGTAGAAATTAGTACCACAAGGCATAATCCTCAAGTGTAATAAATAGGTATGCTGGTACGGGAGGACACATTTTTGCTCCATTTCTTTCCCGACGGGGATCTAATGGTAGGGATTATCCAAGGATGTGGGCCGTTTTATACGAGCTCTACTATACCTATCGATGAAACCCCAGATACATACAGGAAAAGCCTATAACTTTTTTTTCGAGGAGAAAAAGCTTCTTTTTTCCCCCATGTATACATCAATATATCCAATTGTACTCAACTACCATAGGTTCCCAGAGGTCCTAGGAGTAGATGCTAGCTATAAGTTTTCAATGTTTCACATGGAAAATAAAAAAAATATTGATGGCAATAGGCGCCTAAAAATATATCGGTCCACTGGTGTAAAGACCTACGATGTAGTTAAAAGGGTTCACGTGATAGTTATTGCCCCCACCCTGGAACCAAAACCTCTCACCCCTGGGGAATCATTTCCCCCAATTTTTACAAGGACTACAGTCTACTCCATAACTCAATACTTGTTAATAGTTCTACAAAATTAAGAAATACTAGACTGTAAGGAAATAGCATCAAAAGAAGGCGGTTATCTCGAGTATTGCCCTCCCTGTCGTTTATTATTGTGCGACAGTTTGCTTTGGATTGATTTGTATATTATCTAAACGACCCGCTCGCTAAGGAATCTTCATTACCACCTCATAGGAGACGAACACCATTGCCGGTGAAGGGCGGGGAGCTTTTATTTAAGCCGGGCTTATGCTCGGCGCGGGTAATCGGCCTTTGAGCAGGGAGGTCTTTATCCATGTCTAACGACCCTGTTGTGACTGTTGCGTCCTCGCTTTATTTTGCAGTCTCTTCTAACGAACGGCCCCGCTGAGTCCATTTTAGTCACCTCTCTTACAACAAAGGAAGGCGGACGTGATCTGGGCCCTATCCTAAGACGATCTCACATTGGTCGGTTTTACTTCTGCGCGCTCGAGTACCCCTCCTTTACCCCCATGGATATCCATTGACATTAAGTTTTTACATTAGCATTCTGAAGTTACAATTTTGTATTTTCTCTTGTCCAATGACTAAAGAAACACCACAACAATCCACCCCATTCGACCCACACAATTTACCAAAAAAGTTGATAGGAACATACATAGATGTTATGGGGAACTACATGTCAGCATTTAGTAGTGTGGTCGTTTCTACTTTTTTGTAATGCTCGATCAATTACATTTGGCTTTGAACGTTTATGAAAGTGAGAAAGGGTGCCGTCTTATGCACACCCCTGGAATCGGAATAAGAGAGAATATTAGCCAGGGCGGCATTTTGTGCTTGAGGATGGGGCCACCCCTCTTCCACCCCTTCAGCTTATACTCGTCAGTATTTTTACTGCCCATATACAGTTCCACGACTTTTCTATCCCATTTTCCAAACTACTCTAAGCATTTTCTTTGTCGATCGTTTTAAGATCTTTATCTCCCTGTTCCTCATTCATGACCTAATTTTAGCTCCTTAAATTCGGCTTCACGTCCGTCTCATGTCGCTTGTGGGCCAGATTTCTGAGCACCACATCAGAGATCGACAAGCGAAATCAACTCGGTATACAAGGATTTTGTTATAGGTCATTTCTATTTGCTTCTTTTCGTACGCTTAATCAAACCGTCAGAAATTGCAAATCTACTACATATATTGTTAGATATTGATAAGGAAGAGATCAACAAAGGCATTTTCAAATTTTTGTTATTTATTACATAGTGATTTTCTATTTTCCTTCGTTTATCTGCTGGGTATCTCTGGAAAAAGTAAACATATTTAAGAGTTACCTGCGTCTCTCTTTTATCGTCCTGTTTCGATTTGGCCCCGCGACTTTTAAGAAATTAGAGGGAATGAATTGAAATTATAATAAGGCAGTAAACATATGTTACGTTAATGTTTGTTGAGAGAGATGGCTGCTAACAAGTATTACTCTTGTCACAAATTTCACGTCCGTAAACTAAGAACTAGATAACATCAACTTAAGTTATCTTTCAATATCTAATACTAATTTTTAAGTAATGTGTCAAGTCGTACTTAAAAAGAGATAATAATGTTGAAATGGGATGCTTGTAATATTCGCGTTCACTCGATTTGGGTGTAGACTCTTGAGTCCATGACGATTGCTGAGCAACTTTAAGGGCTTTATTGTCAATAGAACAGGTAGAAGTAACAATGACCAGAGAAGAAGACTGCTAGTGTTTGTGCGAAAGGCAAATCGTATAGGCTGTATGTGAGTATGGTGAGGGGTGACAGGGCCTTTCTCATCCCCGCCTCTCTCGTCCTTCCCGAATGGTGGAGTGTGGCAAGACGGCACCCTTCTCCAACTTCAAAAAATTGTTATACAAGACTCAATGTATGTAGCGTGCATTATGCAAAGTAGACGAACATGTCCCAGAATGTTTGAGATTAGTTTTTGCTAGTTGCTAGAGTTGTTTTTTGTTTTTATAGCATATTGTAATCCGACCTGCACACCGTTTGCCCTTATAGGCATCGGAATTTGTACGGCATATACCTCAATTAGAAGT
>CAJDSM010043806.1:6405-20611 GCA_903981925.1 Ostrea lurida
TTTTAACAGAACTTTGCAAATATCAACCTTTTCCAACCGGAGATCGTCCCTTGCGAAATGGTGAATTTTTCCAGCTCCAATCATGTCCGTGGTTCCGAACTTAGTGGGGCTACACATTGAAATATTTTACTAATTTTCAAAACTTGTGAAGACGAATTTTAGTGATAGTCAATAGAGAACGTTTGGCGATATAAGTTCCTTTGTTAATAATAGGATAAAAGAGGTGGGAACCTTTCAATCCCAAAAGTTCAAAATTAAGTTCGTGTACATAAATTGTACAAAAATTATGCTACGGCACAGGGGTCGTCCAGAATTGACTCTCTTATTACTATATTTAACAAGGGGGGATCCGAACTCCCTAAAAATGCTACCGTCGCAATTTCATTTCGTTTCGTTTTTATTCTCTGCGGACGTATAAATTTTGCAATCCATGTCTATACGATTGGGAAAGATAATGTTTCGGTAAAAATACTAAGAGTTTTTTGGCCCGGCAATATGTATGAAAGAAATAATGATTTTCTTTCGATTTTGAATCACAGGAACTTTTCCTCAATAACCCGAAAGGAAAGCATTCTGATTCGGTCAATTCTAATTTGATCAGTTAACTCTTTAACGTCGTGATGGCAGATAATGTTGCTCGGGATATAGTACATGGAATAAAACAGCTGTCTATGTATTTATTACTTATACTATTGAAAATATTAAATTTGTATCTTACCAAGAAACCCACGTTTTTCTTATCAATTTGCCGACATTTTCTCTTCTTTATTTTTAAAGTCCCGCCTAACTATACACATAACTTGAAGAGTAATTGAATTGACAAATGAGGAACGGTCTGTCCAGATTTGGGGTTGATTGAGGAAAAGTTCTGTAGTTCAAAAAACGATAGACAAATGCATTGGCTTCTTCTTATATCATTATTCAGTGCAAACAAATATTAGGTATTTTTTACAACAGTAATGATTTTATCTGATTGATTGATACTGATTGGTAAATTAGTTAAAGTTCGCTAAAAATTTTAATCGAGACGATCCAATGCGAGGTATGCAATTTTTTGGGAACTCGGATTCCCTTGTGTAAATATACGGAATACGACGGGTTGATCAACATTTTAATAAGACAAATTTGTGTGAGAGCCCTGTGGCCCACCGAGGTATTTATTGTGTGCTCGGAATGATACGCGTTTATAGGTATATCTGTATAAGAGGGTGTAACTGTTTGGAAATTGAAAAAATTTAAGAAAGTTAAATAGTTTGGAAACTTCCCTTAGTGAGACTCTTCTCGCTATCTCTCTCGTTGCAAGAAAAATAATCATATGTCAAACACGAAAAACATGAATTTACATATTTGTACTTAGCGTGAAAGAACGAGCTATATGGTATGTCGACACTTCTCTTTCGAAATATTAAGCAAACATAAAGTACTTACAATTTGTTTTGGTTCTTGCAGCATCCTGCTCATGTGACCAGCAATGTTGATAAAAGAATATTGCTTAATTGTCTATCAGGTATTACTAGGTATTCCCGTCATGGTGCACTGTTTGTTGCATTATTGAGCAATGCAAGGGATTGTTCTGTTTATTGTTTTCAAGAAAGCAGCAAATGTCCTGTATATAATGGTACTGTTTTTTTTGCTAGATGAGGACATAATAGTCATTGTTTACTGCGAAAGAGGAAGTGTTGCCCATTTTCCAACCTTGTTTAATACACAAATTCAAGATATATATGTCTTGCTGCTTTACATAATTTCCCGTTATCCTGCCATTCCAGATTTCATTGGAGAAGTACTGATATTGGTTTTAATAAAGATTTTGTATTCTAACAGTTCCAGTAGATAAATTATGAATATTGACATGTTAAAACTAAAGTGAGTGAAGATAGTATGCATAAACAAAATGTCCCCATTTCGCAAATGGCAAGAAATTTGTGAGCCAATCTTGAGAAATCTGATACATTAACGTTGCTCGTTACTCCACTTTGTATAGGGAGTGGCAGAGAACTTTTCAAAGTTTAATTAATGTTGGTCATTGGTTAATACATTGTTTATGTTTAATATATTAAGATTCTTAAAAAGAAATTGTAATTATCAGATCTTTTAAAGTATCCTTACTAGATCTAATTTGATATTTCAGGTAATGTGATTGGCTGGTGCAACATACCAAGACAAGACACTTTAGGTAAGCTTCTGAGTATATTCCTTGTACGTTTCAGACCTGATAATATGTGGCCCAGGGAATCGTATTTGAGACTTGATAATCGCTTTGTTATTTTGATCACAAGTCGAGAATGGTTTACGCTATTCTATATTGCTTGTGTCAGTGATTGAGAAAGTTCTCTAGATGAGATAATGGCCATTGTTAACTAAAAGTGTTATCCCTGGTTTTGGTGTAAATGACTCTTGTACATAATGGTCCATGTTCTTGACATATCTCTACAAGAATTTAACAGGGTTCCATCTTCGTCTGATATACTTAGGGGCACATGGGCCCTAAATAAGAATTGTTTGGAGCCACTTAAATATCTTAGTCGCCCCCAACATATGTAAGTAAAGTATATAAAAAAAAGATTTTTAAAAGGTAATTAATAGAAATCATTAGTCAAACAGCAATTTATTTAATAAAAAATTGCAAAAATCATGTGCATGCATTCCTTGTCCTCTATCTTCTCTCTTCTTAGCCAAACTCGCTATGTTTGTACGCTGTACAACATATCATTTAATATGCATGAAAAGATAATGGCTGACATCAAATCTTCAAACTAAATGTCATCGAAGTCCCCGGAACGTCATCGGCGTTAAGACCTAACTCCCGGGTTTGCAGACTTGTCAAATTTCTCATTCCAGTGATGTTTTATGACCATACTGAATTCATTATTTCCGAATATTAGTAAGAATTGGACTTGTCACAAGCGCTTTTCATGGTCGTGTATGCCACTCGCGTATCGTCACGCACGTCATTCCCCATTTTACGGCATTGGCCATCACCCCTCCACTTTCTTAGAAAAATCTTTTAAATTTCTTGAAGTGAGAATGCGTTGTTATAGTCATCTGCTTTACGTTTTTACGGGGTACAAACCAATAATCGTGCGTTCATGGCAGACGACTCAAGCGGAAACAAACTTCGTAAACAGCGTTGGACTCGATCCGGTCGGAATGAAAAAATGTTGATCGGATAAAGTACGGCGTCAAGTGGGCGCGAGAACTAGGAAGTTTGGGGCGCCCCACAGCAAGTACGGTCGCAATAGTGGGCGAGCGGTAATTTGGAACCCTGATTTAAACTGCCAAGATGTGCTTTTTAAGGTTTTATGAAATGTAATTACCTGTATACAAATATTGAACATGATTATTGCTTGATTTTGCGTTTGTTTTTGATTTATTTATTAGTAATAGTACATTATTTCTGGGCCTACTTTGGCAATGAATGATTCACTGAATGATATGCTTTGTACCTCTGTTTGTTAATATCTTATTTAGAAACTTTACCTTGTTGAAATTTTTTGTTATATTTTAATCATATATCTATATATCATTTATTAAAAGGAAAATATTCCTCTGCATTTGGTGGTGGAGCAAGCCAGTATGCGTATTATCATGAAGAGGATGAAAACAGTTTCCAACTGGTGGACACGTCAAAGATTCAGAAGCCGCAATACCAGAGAGGTCGCAGGGTTTTCCAACAGGTGGGGCTCATTTAAAACTCATTATTAATTGAAATGCCTGTGATTTCTTTATTTTGATATATTGTACCAACTCTTCAAAATCTTTAGACTGAGATAATCAGTGAAATTAAATTGTACATGTATGTCTTGATTAAAAAGAGAAATTCAGATGTGCATGCAAAACACTTCAAGACAAAAAAAACCAAAAAACCAACCCCAGATTGCATCAATACAGTAAACACTGACTTATAATTTTAGCATTTGGAACAAATAATTCAGGGAACATTAGCTTGTTCAGATTGGTGTGATGAATTTTGACTTTTGATTTATCCAGAACAAACAGAGACGAGAACGCGAGAGGAGGCAGCAGCAGAACCAGGCTAACATGCAGGTGCTCTCCAAATTGCAGAAGAGCAGGGAGAGGTATGTATGATTATAGATATGGAGTCAGATTTAGACAGGTGCTGTAAGACTTAGAAAAATAGGTTGAGGTAGGATGGCAGATAACAGCAGATGTTCTCCAAGCAGTGCTCCCAATGGATTAAAAATTCTTTACACCACTTGCGCATGGTGCTAATCAGGAATATTTTTATGCCCTCTATGAAAACAACTGAATGTTGTCTGCACTATATCTCAATAAGCCTTGCTTGACAGACATGGGACTTGTTATACTGGGTAGGCACTAGGCAGGACTGTCCGTCTTTCTAGATCAGATCCAATAAAAGATTCTTTGCTAATTAGAAAGTCAGTTATTAAATGTAGATGTCACAAAGTCAAGGGTCAGTCTACTCTGGATATAGGAAGATTGAATTGATTTTCTGAATTAACAAATAGGTGACATGTAAAAAATAAACACATATCACTACATTCAATTTCTTGCTAATTTTAATCTCTTAGGGCTATTCCAGAAATGAATGTACGGGTCGGACGGCACTCAATTAAAATTTCATGCTTGGTGGTTGATGTTAAATTTTATATATTTTCATACCTTGGGGGTCGCTGGTTAAATTTAATTGTACCTGGTCGGGTATCAGATGTTAGAAATAGTACCTCAATCGATAAATAGAAGCAGAATAATCGAGCAAATCGTAATATGTTGTTCATTCATCGTCGAAAATCGTGCGTTAGGTTGGCTTAACCTATAGACACAGAGTTCATTAGAGTTGTCTCCCTTCGCTCTTTCATTTTCTAAAAACGTCTCACTATAAAAAAAAAAGAGTAAGCTCAAAGCATTTCTTTCTAGTAAGGTTGAATTTTAATTCCTAGCGATTAGCAAAATTCACGTAAATTAGTTTTTGAATGGCAGATTTGGCATAGATATTCATGTAGTAGGCCTTATCTAAATATAGCCGTTGTGATGGTCGAGTGTTTGTCATCCCGAGTTTGTCCTCTACAAAAATATTGGGATACGATCTCATACTTAATTATCATGATATACGACACTGTCCTATCATAAGTTATTAAACATTTATATGTTGTACTTATGTTATTATGACATCAATCCATTATTTATCACACACTGTGACTGTTTCCGGTTCATAAACACGGGTTCGGAAAATAACGATATGAACTCGTAGCTGAGGTTCATAAGAATGCAAAATTAGGTTAAGGTCAATCAACGGGGTCAATCAATTGAAACTGCACATCGGCCTTGCGAAACTGTAAAACTTTGAATGGTTAAAAAAGACATTGTTTTGTCACCGAGGTTATTCCCAGGGCATTTTTTTCTTTTATGAAGTGAAAAAATAAGTGTAACAGAAATTTCCCAAGCTTCTTCAAACCGTGACGTTGCAAACGACGTCACAATGATTGACGACGTTCACAAACAATAACAAAGCGAAAAAGTCGGGATTGTGAAAATAGAAAAGTAAATCAAATATGCCTTTAATGCACGTGGTGATAAATAGAAATCTTAAACTTGTGCTTATGGCATATGAAATTTATGAAATTCGTTACGGCTGGGGATTTAAAATTTCCCTTCGCCAAGGCTCGGGAAAATATTAAATCCGGTAACTTCATTTCATAAATTCCATATGCATAAGCACTCATTCAAGATCCTCTATGTATGATCCTCACATATTATGTTGGATCACTTTGTATTAAAACAAGGTCGCTTAGCACATTGCCTTCCGACGTTGATCTAACACGTGGGAACGGGGAGCGGATCGTACATCATTTATTATACAATCACTGATCATAACCCACGTTTGGGTTATGTTCTGAGGGGATATATAAAATTCCCAGAAAATTACATTACTTAGGTATTCTTGTTACCAATTATCCCTGCTCATAAAAGCCATCCTGAATTATATTTGATTTTTATATTAAAAAAACCCATATACATTTCTTGTATTGTATTTCTATCTGACATACAGATTAACTCAAAGTGTAGAAAATGGTAAATGAAACAAAAGAGCACATTATACATAAATATATATAATAACACAATCATAGAAATGCATAGAAACGATTACTTTGTTGTATGACTTACAAATTTTGAAAATGACCTACAAAAGTGGAGAACTTGCAGGCTAAAATGACTGGCCAGAAACTTTTAAGTTTTGCAAACACTACAGCGACAGGTGAAAATGGCATTAACAGTCCTGAGTTGTAGTATATTAAACTGATTAATAGTTAATAGTAGTTTATACATGCAAAGTTTACCAAGAAGAGGGAACATATCAAATGATTGACAATACAAGATCCTTATTTTTACTTTTTCAGAAACATGTTAGAAGTGCATTAAAAACAACTTCAAGTACATGGAACATACATTTCGTCACGTAAAAAATAAAAAAAAAAAAAAAGGAAAAAAAAAAAATTCCCCACCTTACCCTACTATTTTTTTCTCTGGTATGAAACAGGAAACACACATATTTATTTTGTTTGGCCTAACTGTCTATATCGTTCAGAGTAAAGGTATTTACCTTTTACATGCCATTTTAGCAGCTTCACAAATATCCTCAAACGAACCAAAATCTAGGAGCACAAATTCACATCGCACATACTGAAACAGGGTCACGTGACTAAAAACTTTAAAAACAAACGTCACTTTAAAAAAATGGATTCTCAAAGGTAATGATACAGTACATTATTCATTTTCATGTCGATCGTTTAATGTAAAAAATATGACTTCCAGTGGCAATTTTCGATTCTGCTTAAATTTAAAAAATCATCATAACTGAAATATATGTTTCAAAACTTTACAGGACTGTTATATTCACAGGCAAACTTCCAGCAACTGAAGCTCATTTCATACTTTAATATATCCAATAGCTGCAAGGATGGCAACGTTGGTTACCATAGACCTTTTTATGTTAACTGTTGAGGCTTTCCAAAAGTTAAACGGAATTAAGTGGAAACGAGCCATTTCCCACACAAACTCACATTACTCAAACTGACTTTCTTGCATTCAAATTTTCACATTCCCATTCATGCAATTCCAGCTTCAAAAATGCTGTTCCCAGTTATCATGAAAGGGTCTATTGAAACCCTAGCTATATTCATCTTATACACATTTCTCAGCGAGAGAGAGAAGATTAAGAGAAACAAAATGAAGTCATTTAATCAAATATATAATACATGTAGTTCTACGCAGGTATCGAAAAAATCTTATAAAACCATTTTTTGTAAACGACATGTATATGGTAACCATATTTCTCAATTTTCTGCATCTTCCATTGTATGATTCCTATAATGACCATAGAAGAATGCTGTTTTTCTGAACTCCAGCTTTTACATTTTGAAGCATCAACATACATACAAAAGTTCCACGTCACGTTGCTCCGAGCCGAAAACAAAATGGTTAAAAAGAACCAAATCCTTTTCACTATCAAAATTTTTAAAATTTTATGCATTGCACCATTTCAACAAATTATATTTTCTTCGTTGTGGGGTATTTTCTTAATAAAATTTTATGGTGGTGGGTTGGAAAAAAAAGTGCCTTCCGACCCCCCAATACATTTATTTCTGGAATAGCCCTTAGCCACTTTTAAAAACAAATCACATGACTAAAATGGCAAGGCCAAGTCAACCATTGTCCCTTGGACAAAGAAGTAGGAATAGGTGGGGTAGTTATCAAATTAAGGCAGTTGCTCCCCAAAACATAGTGTACAGGAGTCACTGACATTGTCGGACAATGATGTGCATTGTTGTTTTGTTTCAGAGACAGACAGAGACAGCTGAGGAAGTGGCAGAAACAATTTGGAAAACAAATGCAAGAAAACAGGAACAAGGTATATATATAGACTTGTGTTTAGATATTTAAATGATGAATAATTGTTCAGGAACAAAATCAGTCGCAGAGACAATGATAACTCAGTAATTGTTAATCTTCTAACATAGCATACTGTATAGTTCGTGATTCTGGCACACTGGAAAATAATGTAGACTTTTAATGGCTATGCAAAACTAAATAGATGATATTGCATCAACAAATCTCACCAAGAACCAACATATGGTACAGTTTGGTGTGATACAGGCTGCTGTTGGAGTGTGGGTACATTTTACATAAAATCTCATGCAATATTTGTAGGCTCCCCTGAAGAACCGAGATGCGTCTGTTCAGGTCAAGGACAGCTGGCAGGTGGTCGAGGAAATGGACTTCCCCCGACTGACAAAGCTCAGCTTGCCATCAGTGGATGATGGAGAGGACCTGTAAGTCAAAGCCTTAATGAAGTGAATCGATGCTTGTATTATGTATATTATAACATGAAGCACAGTAATGTAATGAAGGGAATTGATGCTTGTATATTATAAGATGAAACACAGTAATTAATGAAGGAATGTGTTATGAAGTAAAACACTTTGTTTTGTCATGAATTGAAACATTGTTAGTAATGTCATGAAGTAAAGCACTTTTGTATAGCAGAAGCTATTCTGCTTAACAGACTATCAGAGTCACGTGAATTAGTGATTTCAAGCCATTGTGAATTTAATGTAATTACAGACTGAAGTGTGGCAGTATGGAATACTATGATAAGCAGTACGACAGAGTGACAACAAAGAATGAAAAGCGAATGAAGAGGATAGACCGAGTCTTCCACAAGGTCACCACCACCGACGACCCCATCATCAGACAGGTACAATGACATTTATATTGTGCCCCTTCAATGGGAATGATGTACCCGTGTTTTGAAAATTAATTTGATGTACATATGCTTGTAAATAATGGCTGTCACAGAAGAGGTTTAGAAATTTAAGAGTTTCGAGCTGTATGTGGAACACTCGTGTACCTGAATCTTATTTTGGTTAGTCACAGGTATGTTTGTTGATGTTGATTTCTGTCATTTATGATCGTTCTGTACTTTCAGCTCGCTAAGTCCAGTGGTAATGTGTTTGCTACTGATGCCATTCTGGCCACGCTGATGTGCTCCACTAGGTCTGTTTACTCCTGGGACATTATCGTACAACGCGTCGGGAACAAACTGTTCTTCGACAAGCGAGATGACTCAGAATTTGACCTGCTCTCTGTGAGTGAGACGGCCACAGAGCCCCCTCAGGACGAAGGGAACAGCATCAACTCCCCACGGAACCTCGCTCTGGAAGCAACCTTCATTAACCACAACTTCTCTCAGCAAGTCCTCAGAATGGTAAGTATGTCTTTCTTGGTAATAACAGATTACTTGTACATGTAAAGCTACAAGAATAATATGAATAGCTAACAGGGTTTTGTACCTTTTCACACTTACAGGGAGATGAGAAATACAGCTTTCAGAAAACCAATCCCTTTGTTCAGAATGATGAAGTATCAAATATAGCATCAGTTGGTTATAGGTATGTTTTTATCTGTTAAAGTAATATTCTTCTGCATTTTCCCTTTCTCGCTGTTTGAAGCTAGAGGGTCAACTTCATAGTTAAACTGTTTGCATTTAGAAAATTATAGTTACATTATGACCCTTTCAAACACTTTACCGATAATATGCATTTGTTCATTATTCGTTGTATAGGTACCGTAAATTCAAGCTTGGAAATGACATAGAATTAATCTGTCGCTGCGAACATGACGCTGTGTTGATGGGTCCCAATGGAGAACTGCAGTATCTTAATATAAAAACACTCAATGAATGGGACTCCAGGGTAAGTGAATCCTTTCGAGTTGCACAAGAAGTTGTATTTTTATGTAAAATATCAAGATCAAAGTTTTTGTTCGGTCAGCAGAAGGTTTCAATGTATATAGGTACCTGGGCAGTATTTTTATTTGGCACCATTGTTTAGTTGTACAGGTACTGATTTATGATCAGTGTCATACCGTATTGATGAATAATATAAATATAGATCAGTATCATGGTTGAATTATGAATTATTTATAGCTTCCACTCAGATGCTCAGATGCAATAACTACAATAAATGAAAAATAGTTATTTTAAACAAATTAAGCGAAGTCAGCATAATAAGGAAATGTCATTTAATTTGCTTGATAAGAAAAAATGATTTCATTTACATTGGAGTACAGATACTTATTTCTTATCGATTATTTTGTGCCCTTTATCTTAACATTGTGTGGATGCCGTTACAGTATAGCGGTGGTGTGGATTGGAGAAGTCGTCTGGACAACCAGAGGGGAGCGGTATTGGCAACAGAATTGAAAAACAACAGCTGTAAACTAGCCAAATGGACTGTCTGCTCGCTACTAGCAGGATCAGACCAAATCAAATTTGGGTCAGTTCTTTATCTATACACCTTGCAGGTCTATGATATGGATTTTAATATACTCAAACAATAGTCAATGCTGAATTGTTTTTCTGTATTCTGTAGCTATGTTTCTCGATTGCATCACCGAGACACTAGTAAGCATGTTATCCTGGGGACACAGCAGTTTAAACCTATAGAGTTCGCCAATCAGATTAATCTCAACATGGAGAATGCCTGGGGTGTGCTTAGGTGTATGATAGACACCTGCATGAAACTCAAAGAGGGAAAATACCTCATCATGAAAGATCCTAACAAGGTAAACCATCATTCTTATCATTTCCAGTACTGTGCATTCATTTTATAAATTTGAATGCTTCAATGGTTTCTTGATTCATTACATTCATAAAACAATGTCAAATACTTTTCATTTTATATACATGATACAGTTATAATGTATTCTATTCAATATGTAAATCTATTAAAATTATATCTTCATTCTTCAGCCTATGATGAGAATCTATGATATTCCCGATGACACATTTGAATCTGATGACGATGATGAAGATGAGGAGGAGGATGAAGATGATGAAGAGAGTAGCGATGATGAAGGTAAGTGGTAAGAATCAGATTATGGGGGGGGGGGGGGGGGAAGAAACTGTTAAAGACTGGTGACCAATACCCCGAGGTGAAATAGAGTGATGACTCCAAAACAAAATTCTGTCTGAAAAATTTTATGTTAGCTTTTTCTCAGACATTGATAGCTGTTTGGAATGTTTTGATTTTAATAGATAAAAAGGTACCTCAATGGACCCAATATTAACGGAGTCCCAAATACTTTATACCCAAATGACCTTTATTATGGTTTTGGATTTGTCTTCAAAAGTAGACAAAGCTGTTAAAACAGTATCCTCTATTCTGTTGTATTTGCTTTTTTTTTTTTTTTTAAACAAGGTGACAATGAATCTTATGCATGCTTATTCCATTCAGTGCATTATGTTTTTCTCACTCAAGTAGAGATGTCATCAGCTTTTAGGTGAAGTGTCACAAATTTTGACCCAAGTATGGCACTTATGGCCAGAACAGGGAGGGTTCTTTTTCCTGCCAATGTCTACCTAGAAATGGGACCTCAAAAATATACGAAACTAATGACTTTCAATTTCGAACTTTTAATGCTGAGGGCTTTGTAAAGGAACAATCCCCTTTGTTAATTGTATTAGGTTTGACAGAGGGTGAACTGATTGTATCTTAATGTTGCACAGTTTTGAAACAAACTTCCTTTGTTTTTAGATGGAAAGAAGTGAATACAAGCAGGATGGTGAAGTGGATAGTCAGATGTATACAAATATGGACATGTATTATGCAGCATCTGTTTTCCCCGTATTGGCAACATCAATTTCTGTGAACTGATTTTATCTTTGAAGGAAATATATTTATTAATTGATATTCTGTATTTCTATTCATGTTAAAGTACCTGTACATGAAGAGTATGTATGTGTTTTAAGACTTTGGAATTGGTTACGTGTACAGACATCTCTGTATGTAAATAGCGTCAATAAACCAGTAATAACACCTTACTACAGAATTCAGTTTGATACTATACACATATCTAATATGTATTCTCTTTAGTGTACACAACACTGGAGCATTTGCTAGAAACGAGCAGCTTTTTCCATGTATTTATGTTGTAACTAGATATATCCATTCACGATATAAGTGGTTCAAACGGGATTCAAACATACTACCACACTAATCTCGGTGAGATTCGTCGAGGGTAATATTTGGACTGGTCGCCGTCTTCAGAAGATTAGCCTCAACGAATCTTACTGAGATTAACTATCACGCTACACCTGCAGGAAAGCATAAAAGGAAGTTTCCAGTTGGAATTAAAAGTTTTACATAAGAATATAAGACTACCAGTATTCTTTAAATATTTTTAGACCACAATGATACAATCTTGTGAAATTGATATTCAAGTATCCTTATATGGTGTAATTCAAGTTCATGTCATTTCTTGAGTCAACAATAGAGGTTCTTGGTTTTATATGTAGTATACAAAAAATGTATCTAAGGAAATTCTTGATACCAAAAAAAAATCTCCAATGATGGAAATGGACACCTCAAACTATATCAGTAAAATCTTGATTTTGTTCTTCAGTTCTCAATTTTGTCTAAAAAGGGTTTAAAGGGTATAATTATATAGGAAAGGATGATATATCTCTGAGTGAGTTAAAGTCAACGGAATTTCACATACTATTATTCTAATTTGATATTTGTACTAATTATGACCAGAGTAAGCCATGAAATGTATTTCAACCCACGCATCAATATTTTTCCTCGAACCGCACTTATACAATCATATCCGGAAACTTGTACCCCCGCAAAATGTTTTGTTGTTCCCTTTCCTAGTCTAGATCCTGTCTATACTCCTTTTTCTATTCGGTCAATTATCATTCTGATGAGCAATTCATTCCCTTACTCTTCCTGCATCATTTTTATATCTCCATATAATGTACCCAACAGTAATTCGATCCATCAGATCTTTCTTGACGTTTCAATCTTCATCCTATCCTCTGTCCCATCCCCCTTGTTCTTTAATCTACCCTTCTTTCCCACAGAACATCACTGTGGTGGTAAATTATACAACTCTTTATTTCTCCAATTTTAGCAGCCTTCCAATCTAAGGACATGAAGTGAAAACTTTAATATGTTTGCTGACTAATATAGATTATAATGACTAATAGGAATGGAAATATAACATTTGAAAATTTCAGCTCATCCTTTCCATGCCCCTTTGAGTTGGATCCTTTGATCTAGTCTGAGCGATTTGTGGGGGGGGGGGAATGCTCATAAGGTAGTAAAAGCATGCAGTTTTGCCCATATCTTCTTTAGGCCATACCAATAAATCTTAGAAGTAGACTCAAAATGACGTTCATACAATTAGGTTTACCATTAAAAATATTCAAAAAGTATATAGCAGGCTGACATCTTGAATGGAGGCCGATTTTACAAAACCCACATGGCATGCGTCAGCTAGGTTATACCTCGGTCACAAATGGGCTACGATCGAGCCCCGAACCACCGGTCTACGATCGATTTTTCGTGGGTTTCGCACCACAGTAGCACGGAAATTGCGAGGGTTGCGATCGGTTTAACTTTTTTGTTAAAATATTTTTCGGAATCGCGGTGTATTAGTCTGGCGCGACAGTTGCTCAACTGCAGCACCAACCTCGCACTACATTGCGGTCAACCGTTCTATTATCGCGGCTCCGCGGGAAGGAGAGCTCGCACAGGTTAATTAAGAACGAGTTTCGTGCCACTCCAATGCGAGGCTGGTGCCACTCAGTTGCAATTGTACTGCCACAGTACTTGCGACAAATCGCCGGAGTGGTACGGGCCGGGGTAGCCGCTGTGGCACGCCGCCAGTACCACACCCGCATGAGACGGGCAACATGTCTGCCACCAACCATCGCTGACTTGATCAAAGATAGTGGTACGGGAGCGGTAATTAGTGTGGCCGTGCTTATCGTGTCACAATGGAGATTTGAATTTCCCCCAAACTGCCATTCTTGTGCGGGAGTCGCCCATTTGTGACTACGGCATTACCGGGCTAGTCATTCCAATAGTGACTCGCACCCAACTATTACATACACACAATTAGTCAGGTTTGTTATGTTTGAATTTCCAATTTCGTCGGATTTGTTTGGGGATTAGGAAAAGTATACATTTTTGAAAACTAGATGGCAAAAGCAATCAGAAAACCAATGTTTCCATTTGCAGAGTTATCCACATGGCGGCCATCTTGGATTTTTCAAAATGGCTGCCGCAAAATGCATATTTGTCCATTCTCAGCTTCTAAATGTCACTGAGCATTAATGCTAACGCCTAAAGCTACATTTTCAGGGGTGAGGAGTCCAATG
>CAJDSM010043808.1:1304-17875 GCA_903981925.1 Ostrea lurida
GAAAAGGAAATAATCATACCTAGTGATCAGATATTAAAAAAAATTACTGTTAAATTCCACTCTGATTCTATGCACAAGTACTATGAAGTCATCAAAATCAATGCTGGAGTTCCTCGTTGACATATCTTTGTTGTCGTCCTTGGTGAACTGCGAGTCTGTTGGAATCCTAATGGGCACAAAGTGTGCTCCTTTGTTAGCTGACCTGTTTTTATGTTCTTTAACTCGACATTTTGATACATGAACGTTTAATCTATTAATATCAATAATAATCATTTTCATTTCTTTTGGACCCCATGGGGACCCGGGTTAGAATAGGTCCTCAGTTGCTTGTCCTTCACCGGTGACGTCTCTATATGAGTGAAATATTCTCCAGAGGGACGAAACAATAAATAATTCAAATCAATATTGGGGGGGAGGGCATTTTGCATACTGCTCTACAGTTGTAGGATGCGTATGGATGTTAATTGAAAAGTGACTGTGAAGAAACGAATGCTCCCGCTCCCTCCCTCATTCCGGTTTTGCTGTTTGTCCTCATTTTCTGTTTGTCATAGAATTTTGAGAAACGTTTCCTTATGTTATGACAATAAATCCACAGAAGAGGGTGGGATAATTATGGCTAGGACAAATACTATTTCGGAGGACGACAGACGCCATAACATAATATGCCTGTATATAAGTATATACATGTATAGTAGATAAGATTATTTCCTTTTCCCTTTTTTGTTGAAGAAGCAACTATAATGTCAAAAAATATAGTCTTTAAATCATGAGAGTCGTGTAAGCCAAGGTGTTGAAATATCATACATTTGAGAAAAAGTTCGTTATTCTAAATATACGCCCGTCTTTACACGGGGCGAATTATGTTATGGCGTCCGTCGTCCTCCGAAAGTTTGTCCGAGCCATAAATTCTCACCCCTTTGTAGATTTCAACATTGCCCTGGACCTAAGGAGTATCATGACCTTGAGTCAAGGTTATTGGTAAGGGACAATGTCAAAACACATAATGGTTTTAACATTGTCCGACAAGAACTTTTCACCGAGAGCATGGAATGGAATATTTCAAAAAAATTTTGCCATATATCCACAGTGTCATGACCTTAACACAAGGTTATTGGTCAAGGTCACAACGCACATGCATAGTGGTTTTAACATTGTCCGACAAGAACTTTTCACCGAGAGCATGGATTGGAATATTTCACAGAATTTTTGCCATAGATCCACAGTGTCATGACCTTGACACAAGGTTATTGGTCAAAGTCACAATGCACATGCATAGTGGTTTTAACATTGTCCGGGATATAACTTTTCACAGAGTGCATGGATTGGAATAAAAAATTACAGAATTGTTGTCTTTGACCAATGAATGTGTCTTGACCTTGAACCAAGTCACTGGTCAGTCACAATACACATAGTGATTTTAACATTGTCCGGGCCGTAACTTTCACTGAGTACATGAATTTAAATAACAGTTCACAGAATTGTTGTGTTCTGAATCAAAGGGTGTGTCATGGCATTTAGACAAGGTTATTGGTCAAAGGTCGGGGTCACAATGCACATATGATTTTAACATTGTCTGGCCATAGCTTTTTACTGAGTGCATGGATTGTAATAATANATCTGGCCATAACTTTTTACTGAGTGCATGGATTGTAATAATATTTCACAGAAATGTTGCTGTGGACCCAAGAAAGTGTCATGGCCTTGTACCAAGGTCACAATGCAGAAAGTGGTTTTAACATTGTCTTGGCCATAACTTTTAACGGAGTGAATGGAATGGAATAATATTTTACAAAATTGTTGGCGTGAACCCATGAAAGTCTCCTGACCTTGAGCTAATATCACTGGCCAAANAAATTGTTGGCGTGAACCCATGGAAGTGTCCTGACCTTGAGCTAATATCACTGGCCAAAGGTTAAGGTCACAATGTACATAGTGGTTTTAACATTGTCTGGGCTATAACTTCACTGAGTGCATGGAATTGAATATTTCACAGAAATATTGTGTCCTTAACCAAAGGGTATGCCATGACATTGAGACAAGATCTGATTATTGGTCAAAGGTCAAGGTCACAATGCACATATCGTTTTAACTGTATTGGCCATAACTTTTTACTGATTGCATATATTGGAATAATATTTCACAGGATTGTTGCTGTGGACCCAAGGAAGTGTCATGACCTTGAGCCAAGGTCACAATGAAATGGTGGTTTTTTAAAATTGTTCGGGCCATAACTTGTCACCGAGTGCATGGATTTGAATAAAATTATACAGAAGTGTTGATCTGAAGTAAAGGGTGTGTCATGGCCTTGAATTGTGACAAGGTTATTGGTCAAAGGTCAAAATTCATTTTTTAACCTCTGTGCCATAACTTTTTACTGAGTGCATGAATTGGAATACTATTTCACAGAATTGTTGCCGTGGACCCAAGGAAGTGTCATGACCTTGAGTCAAGGTCACAATGCAGATAATGGTTTTAACATTTTCCGGGCCATAACTTTTCACTGAGTACATAATTGAAGTAATGTTGTCTTCTCTGTATCTACATTCTGTCTTATCTGAAATAATTATGAAGACTACACGCTCCTAGTATATACATTCAATAAATTTACATGCATAAATCTCGATTTCAATTTGTTAATTTTCTTGTTCATATGTGAAAATCGTAATCATACATAAAATTGGTAATTTTGATAAATCTTGATGTATATTCAGTAATCTGAACCTTGTTATTCATGTTGGGCAAATTTTGATCATTTGATAATCTTGATGCCAAAAAAAAAAAAAAAGAGAGAGAGAAACTAATAGTGTGATTTTTTTTTTTAAAAAAAAAAAAAAAAAAAAAAGAAAACAAAAGAAAAAAAAGGGGAAAAAAAAAAAACAAAAAAAAAAGAGAGATGGCACAAGCTAAGCAACAACCACCTCATTAACTCCTATAAAGAATACAAAATTAAAGTTGAGCAAGCCGAAGCGACCCTGACACCACCAGAGGTGGGCAAGCAAGGGACCCCCTGGACCACACCAGAGTGGGCAAGCAAGGACCCCTGGACACACCAGAGTGTGGCAGCAAGGACCCCTGGACACACCCAGAGGTGGCAAGCAAGGACCCCTGGACACAACCAGAGGTGGGGCAAGCAGGACCCCTGGACACACCAGAGGTGGCAAGCAAGGACCCTGGACACACCAGAGGTGGGCAAGCAAGGACCCCTGGACACACCAGGAGTGGCGCAGCAAGGACCCCTGGACACACCCAGAGGTGGGCAAGCAAGGACCCCTGGACACACCAGAGGTGGGCAAGCAAGGACCCTGGACAAACCAGAGGTGGGCAAGCAAGGCACCCTAGGACACCACACAGAGGTGGCAAGCAAGGACCTCCTGGAAACACAGAGGTGGCAAGCAGGACCCCTGGACACACCAGAGGTGGCAAGCAAGGACCCCTGGACACACCAGAGGTGGGCAAGCAAGGACCCTGGACAACACAGAGGTGGGCAAGCAAGAGACCCCTGGACACACCACCCGAAAAGGAGGGGGGCAAGCAAGGACCCCTGGACACACCAGAGGTGGGCAAGCAAGGACCCCTGGACACACCAGAGGTGGGCAAGGCTCAAGGAGCCCCTGGACACACCAGAGGTGGGCAAGCAGGACCCCTGGAAACACACCAGATGGTGGCAAGCAAGGACCCCTGGACACACCAGAGGTGGGCAAGAAGGACCCTGGACACACCAGAGGTGGGGCAGGCAAGGACCCCTGGACCACCAGAGGGGGCAAGCAAGGACCCCTGGACACACCAGAGGTGAGCAAGCAAGGACCCCTGGACACACCGAGGGAGGGGGGGGCAAGCAAGGACCCCTGGACACACCAGAGGGGGCAAGCAAGGACCCCTGGACAACACAGAGGGAGCAAGCAAGGACCCTAGAGACACAGAGGGGGGCAAGCAAGGGACCCCTGGAACACACCAGAGGTGGGCAAGCAAGGACCCTGGACACACCAGAGGTGGGCAAGCAAGGACCCTGGACACACCAGAGTGGGCCAAGCATAGACCCATGGACACAACCAGAGGTGGCAAGGCAAGGACCCCTGGACACACCAGAGGTGGGCAAGCAAGGACCCCTGGACACACACCCAGAGGGGCAAGCAAGACCCTGGACACATCCAGAGGGGAGCAAGCAAGGACCCTGGACACACCAGAGGGGCAAGCAAGGACCCCTGGACACACCAGAGGGGAGCAAGCGAGGACCCCTGGACACACAGAGGGGGCAAGCAAGGACCCCTGGACACACCAGAGGTGGGCAAGCAAGGACCCCTGACACACCAGAGGGTGGCAAGCAAGGACCCCTGGACACATACCAGAGGTGGGCAGCAAGGACCCCTGGAACCACACGCAGAGGGCGGGACAAGCAAGGACCCCTGGACACACCAGAGGTGGGCAAGCAAGACCCCTGGACACACCAGAGGGGAGGCAAAGCAAGGACCCCTTGGACCACACTCAGAGGGGAGCAAGCAAGGACCTCGACAACACAACGAGGGCGCAAGCAACGGACCACCTGGACAACACCAGAGGGGCAAGCAAGGACCTCTGAACAACACCAAGGGGGCAAGCAAGGACCCTGGACACACCAGAAGGGGAGCAAGCAAGGACCCCTGGACACCACCAGAGGGGAGCAAGCAAGGACCCCTGGACACACCAGAGGGGCAAGCAGGACTCCCTGCAACAGCACCAGTAAGGGGGAAGCAAAGGATCTCCCTGGAACCACACCAAGAGTGAATGCAAGTAAGGGAATCCTCGCTGTGACACGGAGCGCGTAGAGTGTTGGCCACACCTATAGCGCACCCCTGGACACACCATGTGGTAGGTGTACGAAGGGGAGATGCCGCGCACCCTCCTGGACACGTATCCAGAAGGGGAAAGCAGGACCGCCTTGCCCTGGACGCACCAGAAGGTGCCTTGAGCCAACCGCAGGAGGTGGTGTATCCTCCGGGGTCCTTGCTTGCTCCCTGTTGGTGGTGTCCCAGGGGTTCCCCTTGCCTTGCCCACCGTCGGGTGTGTCCGCAGGGGTCTTTGCTTTCTCAACCCTCTGGTGGGTCGGGGGCTCCGTTGCTTCTCTTCCCCTGGTGGGTGGTCAGGGGTTCCCTTGCCTTGTCCTGGCTCTCTGCGGTGCCTGGACACACCAGAGGTGGGCAAGCAAGGTACCCGCTGGACACACCAGAGGGGAGCGAAGCAAGTGACACGCTCTCCCCTGGACAAACCCCAGTGCGGGGGGGGCAAGCAAAGGACGCCCGTGACACACCAGAGGGGGGCAAGCAAGGACCCCTGGACACACCAGAGGGGAGGCCAAGCAGGACCCCTGGGACACAACCAGAGGTTGAGCAAGCAAGGACGCCCTTGGTCCACACCAGAGCGGGGAGCAAGCAAGCCGACCCTGGACACACCAGAAAGGGGACAGCAAGGAACCACCTGACAGCAAGGACCCCTGGACACACCAGAGGGGGGGAAGCTGAAGCAATCTCGTTTGTCATAAAGTTGAGTAGTTATTTTGCTGTTAATATAGATCTATGTTCAATAAAATATCCAAGTACATGGCAGATGAGGATGAATTTGCGGCCTCTTTTACCTCAGGTTCATTGGGAAATATTGGATTGAAATTTGAATGAAAACGTTCACTGTTAATAGGTAAAATGTTGATATATCAAATGTCAACTACATCTAAGCTAGGCCACAGCATGGATATTCCAACAGACTATTGGAAGACCTGATCACCAAAGACTATGAAGATATTGTCAATGAGGAACTCAAGCATTGCTTTAATATCAACCTCAAAGTACTTGTGTGTAGAATCAGAGTGGAGTAAAGTTTACAAAGAAAATTTTAGAATGATTGATGACTAGATATCATAGGAACATTTCCCTTTTTCATTTTTGATGAAAAAGAAACAGTCTATGATCTCAAAGGTCTATCTGATAACAAATAAATTTAAAAAGACTTTACAAATACCCGGGTAATCCTATGCAAAACTTTGATTGCTCTATTGTGTAGCCACCCTATCTCAAGGAACCATAAACTGAACAAACTCGAGTCTGCATTTTCTGGGGGTGTTTGGATATCACATGTAATAGGACTAATAAAAAGGCTTTGATGTTCTTGAGGAGATTTTAAAGCAATTTTTCCTATATATACCAACATAAAACTTTGACACCCTACCCACAGGAGCCATGATTTGAACAATTTTGAATCTCCACCCATTAAGGAATTTTGTCTTACTAGTCAAGTGGTTCTTGAGATGCCACAATATTTTCACTATTCCTTAATTATCTCCCTTTGAAAAGGGTGTGGCCCTCAACTTGAATATTTGAGATTATAGTTCAGGCAAGCTAAAAAATTAAGACTGTTTTTATATTGAAAAAACTTTAATGATAACATTTGAATTAAACGAAACTATAGTGTTAAAATAAAAGCTGATATCTTTAAAAAGAAGCATAAGTTAATCATAACCAATTGGATAAGTATACATCTACTGAAAAAACATAAACAGCCATTAATTAATAACTTGTGTAGTAAACAAAAAGAGGCCCATGTGCCATATTGTTCATCCAAGTTTGTCTATACACCAAGGAAAGATACTTACATATTGTATCTTATAGATGTTGCTATAACTATAGATGTTGATATAACTGTTTCTTCATACATGTATTTCTATATCATAAAATCTTCTACCCAGTTGTGGCCCCTGGGTACATAGTTTGATTTCTTTGCATGTTTTCATCTCACTTGAAAAAATTCCACTCATATAGGTTATTGCTGCAAATCTTGACCTATGCATAGGGTGGTGCTAAATGAAAAGGTCATAGTATGACACAGGACCTCTGTTTTTAAGATCATAATCAATGCCAGGTGCTTATGAATATTCTTACTTATTCCTATATAATAGTTAAAACCCTCTTATGGCTTGCCCTGCAACTCAGAGCTCATAGTTTATACATAAATAAATCCAAAGTCTCTTAAATAAATCTACAATAAAACAGGATTATTATATTCAGCAAACAAATTGTAACTAAATGGATTTTTCAACACATTCTTATACAAGTGCTGTTTCAACCAACTCCTTCCTCCCTGTGTCTTAATTTTTTAAGTGAATCTAAGTCTTTATTACATAAGAAATCTACTAGATTTTCTTTTCATGGGCTTCTCTAGTATTGTCACTGGTTCTTTAGAATATCGGTTTCGGTAGAAGGAATAATTCCTCATATTTTGAAAAAACTTGAACCCTGACCAAATATTAAGTTTCACATCCCAAATTAACTTTAAATATTTCTTATCTCTTAGAAAAAAGTTTTAGAAAATAAAATCTTCTTAATCCAAAAATGCCTTGAAAAGTTTAGTTGAAACTGGCAATAGCCTGGACAGAAAAAAAAAGCCAAATGTTTACACAAGACAGACTGACTATTCATTGGAAAAGTTCAAATCTGTACATACTGGTATTAAGGTAAAACTGGAAACTGCTTTGTCAGCTGAGGAATAAACGAGTTTGATGATGTCTGTCAAGTTATTGAGCAGACTTCGACTGACCAACATATCAAAACGTGCAAACCAATATGCTCCCTTTTTTCATGAGAGGTACAATATATAATATTGCAAAGGACAATTTTTCTTTGGTTATTAAAATCTCATGGTCCTTTGGTATCAAATGTACTCACTAATGTCTAAATCATAGTGATTCTATTTTTAGAAATGTGCCGTATGATTTGTGTTTTGAAATGTAACTACAACTCCTCTTCCTCAGTAATGTCTCCAACAGTATTAGAAGAATGCGGAAAAAAAGAAAACCATTGTGAGATAACAATAATGATATATATATAACAAAAACACACATATACATAATAATTAACATAGAATAAAAATGTTGCTACTGAATCTATAGGTGTCTGGAGTAATGTGGTCATGTGACTGTTATGCAATGACATTTTTTATCCTATTTAAGAAACACATATTATGATTTATGCAATTCTATGTGAGCTTTGATTATTCTACAAATAGTATTCATATAAATGATTAATGATAAAATGCAGTAGATCTATATGTATAGGTAATAATTTTTCAATAAAAAAGGATTATCTGTAATTGTTTGAATTTATATTTTAGCTTTTCCAACTTATTCCAATTGTGTACATTATTTCAGGAATTCTCTCCAGTCAAAATATTTTCTTGACACTATTATTTCAACTCATTGGATAAAGTTAATGTAAAACAATGGACCTCCACAATGGTCAAGCAATTCATTTTTTCTCCCTTCCTTAAACAAGGTACATGTCACGTGGAAATTAATTTGCCCACTGGCCACTGTGGGCCACTTTTAGAGTGGGCATTTAAATGTCCACTGAACACTGGGTTGTGTATAGAATTGTATAACACTCAGGTAAATGTCCACTCCAAATTCCCACTGTGATTCCAAGTGGCTGGTCCACAATAGAAAGTGGGTATTCAAAAATCCACCTGAGCTGTACTGTACATTGTACATCGATAAATTTAAAATAAACATCACAGGAGTAAATGCATTATGTAGTTCAGTTTTGTAGTTTTCTGACAAAATGCTAAAAAAAAATTGAACTAAAGGTTTTTTCTTTATCCAAGATGTCATGTGTTAATATTGACAAAGATCTGTAAGTTTGCCAAAAATGTACCCTTGTGAATCTCCATGGTAATATTTCAATAAATTATCAGTACATACATGTAATACATTTCTAAATAAAAATTGGGATCCCACCCTGTCACCTGGAATCATGGCCTGAAAAAATTTGAATCTAATTAAGAGTATATGAAGCTGGCAGTATCAACTTATGAAGAGGACACTATATATACATGTACATGTACATTGTACTCTTTTGTGGGTCTGTCCAGGGCACATGATTTTAATACACAGAGCTAGTGACATGAATCTTCTTTACGCATTCTATGTTTCATTTTTCAGATTCAGTCATTCTTCAGAAAGATTTTAACACCATGTCCTGTGCTACTATTGTTTCTTGATTATCTAGCCTTCAAACAGGACATTATCTTTTCTTTGAAAAAATACCGGTACTATGCGATGCTTTGTGTCAAACTTAGTTAAAGTAATCAAGCGGTTCTGTAAATAGTTCAAAATCTGAAAAATTTACAAATGGACAAAAAGACCAGGCAAACTTTGAAGATCCCACTTCTGCTTACAGTTCAAATGAACTAATACAACAACATATTAAATGTACTATTACATATTACACACCACAACATAGAAAAACCCCATATGAAACAGTGATAAAGAAGGATCTAATATGATGCTTTACAGAAGAATGATACAGTAATGCCAAAAACACTGTCCATAATTGATGCACAGTAAAAAAAAAAAAAAATACATTATATTAACATTAATATGTATGAACAAATTACTTTGCGAAATATATACAAGTTCAAATATAGTCAAACTGCATGCACTTTCAAGTGCACTATATCTACTGCCTATGAACTGTGTTATTGTAGCTAACATGAGCTGATGTCCTGGGAATGTTGATCAAGTCACTTACCGGTAGTATACATGTAGTATCTCACACCTCTCAAAATTATGACACTCAAAAATTGTCATATTTCAAAAAAAAAATATGAAATACAAATATTGTTAATCTGCACACAAACACTTGTAGATAGCAATACTTAAAGTTATGCAAGGATTTCTATTTCAACAATATTGGGGACAATATTTGTTAAATAATAAAAGAAAAAACAATAATAATAATAAAAGAAAAAAAAATTCAATTATGAGGATGATGGGACACAACACTCACCTGGTGAGTCACCTTGCTCATATACAAGCTAAAAGTTTGACAAACTTTGGAAGCCATGCCAAGATCCCACAACACACATCAATACACTTGCATCATAATTTGAAAGGTAGTTGCAAATTGTTACTGAAATATAAATAATTTTCATGGTGGTCTAATTTTTTATGTTCTGCCAATTATATCAACATTTCTTTAAATTTCTTCTGCAAACTGCCTGGAGCAAGTAAATATCTATAAAAAGGCCTCTAATACAATTTTTAAAAAAATATGATAAATACAACTTCTTATTAAAGAACGATTATTCGTGCTATGTTCTTCCTATATATTCAGTACCCTACTCTCTTAGCATAGAGCATGGATATATGTATACTATCACTAGTTTTGGTTTCTTTCAACTAATGTGAATGTGAACAAAAGACAGATAAATCATGGACAAACTTTTTAAAAAAAAGGGGGGGGGTATCTCCAAAAAACTTCAGGAGTCTAAGGTTTTGGTTTTATCACTAAAAATGGATTTCCATTACACACATCACCAATTATAACTGGTGAAATCCAATTCCATTACATGGTGGAGTTTCTTTTATACAAAGTAAAGAAAAAAAAAAAAAATGATATTCCAAAATTCTGTAAAAAATGAATGATTGGATTTCTGTACTGTGGAGCTGTGCTGTCGTTGCTTCTGACGACAATATTCAATAAATCGATCGTTGCAGAAGGAATACATACAATACATAGAAATTAACATTCTAGCATTTTTGGTTCCACATCTTTCTGATGAGAGGCAGACCCATGTAATGTGATGTCACAACATTTTTTGTTTTGTATTGACATCCTGGTGGTGTGCGACCTGGGTTAAATCCACCAATCGGTTTCAATCTGTAACCCAGTTTTTTGATGCACAGAGCAACATACACATCTTCTAGATGAAAAAAAGGAACATGTCGAGAAACTTCGTATACTTTTGTTGCAACGTTCATACTTGTGACATAGCCTGTTCCAGAACAAAATCCAGGATAAGAGTTCCTTGGATAACTTAACTTTGATGCAAACCATTTTGAATTTTTATCTCTGATTGGTCCAGCAGACATGTGACACGCCCCTCCCACAGAAGTTTGAAGGCTGGCGCCATGCACAGATACTACATTTTTAACAGCATCTAAATTAACAAACATATCATCATCTGTTTTCATGACAAATTTTGCCTGCTTGCACTTAGAACTAGCCCACTTGAAAGCCATTATTGTTTTATAAGTTAAATTCATGTATTTATCGACAAAGTCCTCTTGGAGGATGTCATGGTAAACGGCATTCTCCTCTTCCACTTTTTTCTGGAGATTTTGATCGGGTGTGGTGCCCAGTAAGAATGCGTATCTTATGTCTGCGGTGTTATTTTTGGTTGGTGTCAGCCAGGTTTGCCTGAGGGTATCCCTTGCCTCTCTGTTTGCATGTATTGTGAGTATCAGGACAATTATTGCTACATCGCTCTTCCCATTTCCAGAATCACATAAATGCTCGTTATCTATGATATATCTAAAGTTGTGTTCAAAACAGGCTTTGCATTCATCTGGTCGTGGGGTTGGCTGAGCAGGTTTCGTCTTTGTTGTTGGTTTGGCTGTAGTTGTTTTTACAGTGGACTTTTGAACTTGGATTGTTTTAGTGTCTGATTTTTCCCCAGTATCAACAGATTTAGACCCAGGTTTTATAGTGTCCAGTATAAGAGACGTGTTTTGAGAGTTTGGTGATAAATTAACACTAGCATTGCGGTGTATAAGGTCTTTGAAACTATCACGAAGTTGTTGGGAGAAAATGATTACTGATGACAAATGGTTGTTGGCATTTAACATGTTAATGAGAACGATAATGGACAATCCTCCCAGTATATAGACGCATGTCCGAATACTGCAGAATCCAGAGCAGCGACCAGACTTCTCATCTGCCATCGTGGATTCTTTACGATTCTGTGATCACAGCTACGATACCCCACATCTTCAAAAGAAAGAAAACATTGTAAATCATAAGAGCATAAAAGTTTTGTAAATCATATGAGCATAAAAGTTTTATCAACAAACTGTTAAAGATGTAGGATATACATCTGTGCTATTTGTAAAGGTTTTAAGATATCCAAAAATCTATATTTACCACAAACTTAGTGGTAAGTCTTCCAGGGATGACATGTGTCGCCTGCCTACTTCTAATTTCATTGTAAAAAATTAATTCATCATTTAAAGTATCATGGCAAAAAAGTATATATTTATAATTTTTTTGTCCAGAATTCAGCACTGTTCAAGTTTACTATTCTAACACTTAGTGGTAAGTCTTCAGGGAAGACATGTGTCGCTGCCCATTCAAATTTCATTGAAAATTACTCTCACTATTTAAAGTGATCATATGGCAAAAAAGTATATAATATTAATATTTTATGGGTCAGAATTCAGATTCTTGTTCTAGTTTACCAAATAGACAATGCATATTCCTAAAGATATGAATTAGATGAAAGAGAAGTATTGTTATGAGAATGCCATTTGTGAGTTTTCTATCTGAATAAACGACATATTTTAACTTTACAGGTTCATCATATGCCTCAAGTTATTGTACGTTTCGGACAATTATGTGTTCCATGTCAAAAAATTAAAGTTTGCGTCAAAACAGGAGAGTGGATCATTGTTGTAGATTGGAACTCGTTGATCATTCAGTTCTCCCATCACGGATGCTTCTGTGCTCAATATTTCAGGAGCTCTGGCCTGTGTGGTAATGCCTGAGTAAGAATCTGTGACAGAATTTAACCATGTGAAAATATCTCTAAGTTGTGTCAAGCAGGAAGTGGACATGCAGCTAATAAGGCAACTTGATTACGAATGATGTTAATGAATAGAATTTATATCAGGAAGGCTGGCCAGTGTGGTTCCTGGAAAAATGTGGAGCATGAAATTTGTCCTGTTAAAATATTTTCTGAGTTGCGCTGTAACATGGAAGTTGACACTGCAAGCAGATCTGGAAACTGCGTTACACGATACAAGTTGTCCATACTAATCTCTGGTGCCAAATATCAGGAAGCTGGCCTGTGTGGTTCCTGAAAAAATGTACAAGAATTTGTCTACTTTAAAATATCTAAGCGTCGCTTTCAACAGGAAGTTGACATGCGGCAGATTGGAAACTGCGTTTAACACGAACAGTTTTCCATACTGGGTGCTCTGTGCCAAATATCAGGAAGCTGGCTTATGCGGTTTCTGAGATAAATGTGACAAAATTTTGTGACGCCGAGACGCACGCGACTAAAGAGATCTCCTATATGTCGCCTCCGCGTACAGCAGGCAGGCGACACAAGTACCAATGGTCTTATTGATGTTTTTTTTTTACATCAAGCTAACTTGCCAAACTCTCAAAATCAAAAAGAATGAACCATGACTATTTAGAGTTTCAAATTATCCTGACCTTTCCCCAAACTGTCTATCAGAATTTTAGCAACTCTTTAAAAGTTTTAGCTTGTAACATTTTAGATGTACCTGGATCAGGACTTAAAGGCACTTATGGTACAAGAGCACGCAACGTAAGCAATAATACACGGGCCCGTCATGGCACCAGACTATGGTAAAAACCCACTATGTGCATTGTGACTTTGACTTTGACATCCGTACTTGGCTCAAGATTATGAAATATCCGTAGGTTTAAGGCAATACAAATCCGTGAATATTATTGAAATCTCTTGCACTCGGGTGCAGTATGGCCTGACTAATGTTAAAAACCATATGTGCCCATTGGGTGATCTTGCCTGTTGCTCAGTTTGGCTCAAGGTCATGACAACTTCTGTTGGGTCCTAGAACCACAATTCTATAAAATATTATCAATCATGCACTCATGTGAAAACTAATGGTCAGACCAAGGGTTTTAAAACCACTGTGGCCATTGTGCCTTGACATTTGACCAGTGATTGTTGATCAAGGTCCATTGACACTTCCTTGTTTCTAAACCAACAATTCTGTGAAATATCATTCCAATCCATGCACTTCAGTGAAAAGTATCGATTCAGACGTCAAGGTAAAACAATATGTGCATTTTGCCTTGACATTTGAACGATTACATTGGCTCAATGTCATGGACACTTCTTTTGGTCTAGATAACAATTCTTGTGAAATATTATTTCAATCAATGCCACATCAGTGAACTTATGGTCCGGACAAAGGTTTAAAACCATGATGTGCATTGTGACTTGACCTTTAAACCAGCCCTTGGCTTAAGGTCGTGACAACTCCTTGTGTCAGGACACAATTCTAGAGTGACATATTATTCCAATCCATGCACTCATCAAAAGTTTATGCCCTGGACATGTTTTAAACCATTATGGTGTGTACGTTGAGCTTGATCTTTACCAATAATCCTTGGTCAAGTCATGACACTCTTCTTTGGTCCAGACAAATTCTGCAAATTTATTTCAATACAGTCTATGCACTCAGTGAAAACTCTTATGGTCCGGACAGGGTGAAAACCACGATGTGATTGTGACGACCAGTGACCTTGACCCAAGTGGTTCTATGACACTTTCATTGTCCACAAAACAAATTCCGTGAAATATTATTATCCAATCCATGCCACGTCAGTCAAAGTTAATGGCCCGGAAATGTTTACCATTATGTGCGTAGTGACCTTGACTTTGATCAATAACTTGTGATAGAGGTCATGACACTTCCTTAGGTACGCGGGGCAAACAATTCTGTGAAATATTATCACATAAAAGAGGGTCAGGAGTTATGGCCCAGATAAACTATTTCCAATTTAAACTATTATGCATATGTGATTGACCTTTGACCAAACCTTGGACAAGATATGACACTTCTTAGGTCCAGGGCAACAATTCTGTGAAAATCATTGTTCAAATCCTACAAAGAGAGTTCAGGAGTTATGGCCTGGACAACTATTTCAGACGGATGCCAGAAACCGCCGGAACGAACATGACTCCAGTCTGAAGACGGTGTATAAAATCTTTTAATTAGGCCTATGCATGCTGTTTATGGAATGACTTCCAGAATTTTAAGAATCTGTTCAGTTTATTTCTCTCACACACTTTTAATAGTAACACGAGGTTCTATATACCCAATATATACAAATTGAAACAATATACAAGGTACACGTGAAAAAGTGACTGAGATCGAATCAAGGAGGAAGAACTTGGTCATATATTTAGATATAAAACACACAATTTGACAAGTAATTGTAAGTCAGCCGTTGACAATAACTTAAAAATTTGTAATAGTTTGTTTATACAAATATTTTGTGGATCACCAGATAATTCTTTTCGCCATTCTTCAAAAGAAACTGGCATTCAAAGATATAATGATATTCATCAGCTATTTGATTCGTTTTACAGATATGGCAAATTCTTTCATGTCTTGGAGTGCCACAACATCTTCCAGTCTCAACTGGGAGTCGTGATTTGCAGTTTCTGAATTTAATAAATTTTTAGGTAATATATTAGATATTTCTTCTAATCCATATTCAAGTTGAGATAACGGTTTCTTTCCTTTTATTTTTATGAAGTCTAACAGCGGACATTGGGGAAGCCAGACAGAGCTGTCAAACCTTCAAAATTAGGGCAGGAGATCCATGCACTTTTAAAGTTTAATTCCAAGAATTTGACGCGTATTATCGGACACTCTTAAACTCTTAAATGTTCAGACAAACGAAGGAGGAAAGATACTTTATATATTAAGATAATTAAGTTCAATTTGGTTATTCACTTGCCAGCAATAGATAGAAAATAGAACGAGAAAACTCGTAAGTGTAACTACTTGCTCCAATGCACTTGTGTATGCATTGTAACAGTACAGACAAGGTTAACAGATCACAGGCACTGAGAGGCATGGATCATGACACCACGCCCCACCCCCCTCGTTACTTCCGTTATCATTTTATTAATCATTCTGATCTGGATAGGACACTTATTTTTGCCCTTAATTCTACGTTGACTTATGTTTTGTAAATATGCATTAGAATACACCAAAATGTTATTTTTCGTCTCTGTTATATACCTAGAACAGTGTGACATATTCTAATTTCAGAACTGTAGCTCTCTGAAATTCTGATCAAAACCAAGAAAAAAATCAGAGAGCTACAGTTCTGC
This sequence comes from Ostrea lurida, assembly GCA_903981925.1. Taxonomy (NCBI): domain Eukaryota; kingdom Metazoa; phylum Mollusca; class Bivalvia; order Ostreida; family Ostreidae; genus Ostrea; species Ostrea lurida. Next base: position 17,223 of record CAJDSM010043808.1, read on the forward strand.
AGCTAAGTCGCATGAATTTCATCGGGGTGGGGGTGGGCGGGGGGGGTGGGGGGTGGGGGGTGTTAATTGATTTTGAAATGAAAACACGATTGAATTCTTACAGTCGATGATTGGCAAAAATCCCGGGCAAAATACTATATGTCTAACAGTTTTCGGATCTAATTGGTGTTCATCTACCTCTTGGTCTTTTCCTAGTCAGGGTTTTCGGTCCCTCCCTGTGACTAGCGAAGAATGGTCTTGTGAAAGTTGAAAACCATGTCACATTTTCTTTACATCCTTAATGGGGGAAAGGATGGAACACTATATATAGATATTGTTAATCGTTTGCATTAAACAGTTATGCAGTGTGGTAAACTGAATTAACCCTAGTACAATGAAGTGGGTACAATTTTAAGCTTTTATATACATGTATGTAATTTTTTGAATACAGACACACTATCAGAGGAAAATTCGTGTTTTTAAACAAATATTTCATGTCTTTCTATTTCATTATCATACTTTAGTGTTTTTAGAGAGAGACGAGAGAGAGAGGAAGAGGATGAGAGAGAGAGAAAGAGAGGAGAGAGAGAGAGAGAGAGGAGAGACGAGAGAGAGAGTAAGAGGAATGAGAGAGTAAAACTTTTTAAGATTATGGATTGAAGAACATGGATGCC
>CAJDSM010043809.1:0-17226 GCA_903981925.1 Ostrea lurida
CTACACCAAGGTCAGGGTGGAAGTTAAAACACTAGAATAAGAAGATATATGAACAAATGCTAGGTTGAACAAAAAAGGGCAACACTGGTAAAACAAAATTGAAAAAGGAAAGAACAACTGTATATGATGAGACACTTATAAGAACCTATTATTATCTAAAATATAATGCGTATATGTCTCTTGTTTTATATATAGGAGTGTACATGTGTATTTCTTTTTCCATTGTAGTCGAGTGTACATCGATGACCTCATGTTCCAATTATTATTGGTGTGGGTGAATAAATAAACTTGAAACATTTAATTCTAATTCATTTTCTGTAGGATTAATTATCCTATTGAAAATCATAGGAGTTTTTTTCCTATAGGATTTTTTCTCCCATAGGATAATGATAGGATTTTGATAGGATAAAAAATCCCCCCATTCTCCTACAGGATTTTTATCTTTAGGAGCTTATATCTCTTAATGTACAAGTCGTAGTAACTTTAGCTTTGAACTAGAAGATACTGCAAAAAAATCCTACCAGATACACTGAATTTGTTTTCTGTATCTTTGATAAAAAGGGTAGCAAAAAGTCTGGACTTTGTCATGTCCGAAGTTAAATGTCATACTGTTCAAAGAATACACTTAGCGGTATAATTATTGACGATATATCTTGGATAAAAAAGCATCCTTCCGCCACATTTAGTCCTTTCTAAACTTTATCAATACTGGAATCGGCATAAAAAATTTCGAAGACGCATATAATTTTTTTCTTTATTGTAACAAATATTCAAATTCTAGATATAAGCTAATGGATAGATTGCCAAGGTTAAATGATTTGGTTGTTATTGATACCCATCTTCTACTTTGGGGAGATATGTTTAATCTATTGTATTTTTTTCTTATGTTCAGACATGTATTTTCACGAAACTAAATTAACAAAAAAGATTCAGCTGATGTTCTTGTACTACTTATCTATTTATTATACTTTCATTTATCTATGTACTACATGTATAATTGTATTCTCAGTAGATTATTTCTAAATGACAATTATGTATTACATGTATAACAATTAAAGAAGAACTCAGTTGTATGAACTTGCTTCTTATCCTTTTGTATATAGTATATACAAAAAATATGTTCAAATAAACAAAAATTAACTGGGTAGGTTTCAGTAGTCAGGCCATAGCCAGAAATTTTTACTGGGGGTGCACGAGACTAAGGCTAAGGTCTCTGGCCGCATTAGGCCCCCAGCGGGTTAAGGGCTGGTTCCAGTGGGTCCAGGGCATTCTCTTGCACAGAGTTGTCGAGTTGTCGGTCCTTTCTCTCCCTTACATCTCTGTCAACTCCCGTTTTACAAGATTTTTGTAAAAAACTTTGAAAGAATGGAAAAACACCACTTGTGAGTTTTCCTTACTTTGTAAAATATTAAAAAAGAAAATAATCAAATAACTTATTTGTTATTTTTGGCTTATAACTTTTTTTAAACGCAACAGTTCTCTAACAAACGTCTAAAACTTAAAACGTGTAAGACCTAGAATAAAAGTATTTTATTATTTTCTTTTTTGATATTTTACAAAGTAATGATACTCCAAGTAGTGTCTTTCCATTCTTGATGAAGTTTTACAAAATTCTTGTAAACGGCAGTTGACAAAGATTTGAGGACGCGACAACTCTGTGCAAGAGAATGGGTCCATGCAGGGATGACCCTGGTAGGAGGTCCCGGGGGGGGGGGGCGCTCCCCTGAAACTTAAAGGTTTTAACAATTTGGAAACAGCATCTTAAAGGGGGAGGGGTTGCACGTGCACCCCTGGTTACTACCTTGGTAGTAATTATGTTTGTTCGTGGACCAGTAGAATAAGTATTCTACACAGCTATATAGCATTCTGCGCACGAGGGAGCTAACTTCCTGATAAAAGTATGCTTATTTTCACCTTTGAAATACTTAATCGTTTACAAACAAAACGCTCATCGATTTTTTTTAAATTCCACAGAGTGGACGTGAAACTAGTAATGAATGGTTTTAAGTGATGCTTGGGTAAACTACAGTGTATTCATTTACACAGCTAGCCCCGTCCTGCGGCGAAATCAACAGAAACGCAAGCCGGTAACAATAGCGATCCAAAGAATACTGCTTCCTGTTTAATGGATCAAGACTTGACCATTAAACAATGTAAAATGATTACAGCATTTTCATCAACAAGATTATCTTAGTTAGTTAAACTCCACAAAATCAATATACTGATTGAAGCAGACGAGATTTGTATTATAATATACATTGTACTTACCTTTCGATGTTTGTGTCTGTCCATTGTTCAATCCGATCGATTCATTCCGTTGGAAAATACAAAGTTACGAAATACTATAATGAACCGGTCTATGTACCCGAGAACTGCACTGAAGCTGTCACAGGTTTGTTTGAGTTTGGCGGCGTAATTACCCTTTCATGAGAATAATTCAACGATTTAGGTTGGGCGATTCTAGATGCTTATTCATGCAGATCTTAGACCTACCCAAAGAACTTTAAATACATAACGACAAAAGTTATACTGTCGCATCATTCTGACAAGGGCATTATCACTGTCCTGCAGGGTTCTCGCCACAAACCGAACTGTTTTATATATTTTATATTTATGTACTTGAAAACAACTGATTTCCTCTATACAATATTATCATGTAAAAAGCCAAGTTCAGTTCTTTATAGTTGCATGCCTGACGGCACATCAGATCAACTGTGGGGTTTCCATTGAATCTGTGTAATATTGCGCAATTCTTTCAAGAATTACACAGGTACGGTCCGGTCATTGAAATTTCAAGGTGACCATTGACACAGACTGAATAACGGGCGTGATCTCAAGACCTTCAAAATCTTCTTCCTGTGTAGGAAAACTAAATGTATAGAGCAGGAGGGCCTCTACCAAAATTGTAAATTTGGTGATCTCCGGGGTAGGGGTTCTGACCCCAGGGCGGGGGCAAACTTGGTACATATGTAGTACATTGTTTATATGTAAACATATGAAAAACATCTTTAATGCTATTCTAATTAATTTGAAACTAAATGGATATTTGGAAGAGCAGGGAGCCTTTTGTCATAATCATATACCCGGCAACTAAGTTGGGGATGGGGAGTAGGGTGTTATACTGATATCGGGTTGTCCGTCCATCCGTCTGTAGGTCCAATGGTTTTAGGGCTTTAAAGTGTTATCCTTTCCACCTAGAGTCAAACGGTAAAAGGTCAAGTTCACTGGACATCAAAATAGCAATATGGTTTCCAGCATCGAGCGCATTATCCATTCTACCTAGAATCACCATATCATACATGCGGACTACCCATAGGACAAGGGTGTTCCCTATCGAATTTGGGGTTGAAACGTCAAAGTTCAAGCGCACTGGACATCGAAGTAGCAATATGGTTTCCGCGCTCTAGAGCATTATCCTTTCTACCTAGAGTCACCATATCATACATATGGACTACCCAAGGGATTAAGTTGTTCCTTATTGAATTCAGGGTCAAAAGATCAAAGGTCAAGTACGCTGGACATCAAAGTAGCAATATGGTTTCCATCTAAAATTCCTGATTTTAAAGGTGATCATATGTGAACAATAAATTCCATATTCAGGTTTAAATGCAAAATATGAGATGTCCTATACGGTCAATGATACTCAGGTGACCGTTAAAGCCTGTTGGCCTCTTGTTTCTACATTCCAGAGGCTTAGAGTGCGTATGACTCTGCACACGCTATTTGTGTTAGAAATAATTATTTGCAAGTAAATATAAAAAATAGGGGGTCAATTCGTCTTCTATATCTATAAAACATTTACATGTACATGTAAATAGAGAAGAGGGAAGATCAATTCGTGACGACCCCCTGTTAGTATACTCCCAATACAATGTAAATAAATAAATAAAATTAAGTTATCGATTTTTACTGCTATGAAAATTCCAAGAGACGAAATACCATGTAGGTTAAAAAACGCAGAAATTGTGAAAAATGTGCATTTTGTTTATGTTATAACGACAATTTTCAGTTATGAAAGTGAATATCAAAATTATCTTTTCATAAGTAAAGCGAACACAATTTATTGTTCATATATTTCAATATTAAATGTCCAAACGTGGGGGAAATTTGTATAGGGGTAAATAAATATATTTTAATTTTTGAACGTCATACAAAATATAAGTTCCTTATTTTGTTAGAAATTTGTACCTTTTACAACCAAACCAAATCAAAAATATGTATCAACCTGCATGAATCCATTTTTATTTTATTTGTTTGGTTTTTTGTTTTTTTTTTTTATGCCCCCGTGATCGAAGATCGGGGGGCATATTGTTTTTGTCCTGTCTGTCATTGTCATTCTGTCATTCTGTCTAAAACTTTAGCCTTGGCTATAACATTTGAATGGTAAGTTTACTAGGCTTTGATATTTCACTATGTATGTTCTTTATGACCAAAGCCTTTCCGAGGTACCAAATTTTTGACCTCCTGGACCTTGACCGTTGAAGATTTGACCTACTTTTCAAAAAACTTTTAATCTTAGGCCATAACTTTTGAATGGTAAGTTACTTAATGACTTTGATATTTCACATGTATCGATTTCCTTTATGATTAAAGACCATTTCCTACCAGATGGGTACCGAAAATTTTGACCTCACTGTATCTTGGAAGTTGACCTACGATTTTCAAAAAAACTTTAAATCCATAGCTAATAAACTTTGAATTGTAAGTACTAGTGCTTTGATATTGTCCACTGTTATGTTTCCTTATGACAAAGACCTTTTCGGTGGGTACCCAAAAAGTTTTGAACCTCCCTGACTTGACGCTTAGAAGTTTGGCCTACTTTTTTTAAAAAACTTTAACACTAAAAACCATAACATTTGAATTAGGAAGAGAATAGGGGCATGTCAGTATTTCACATGTTGTATTCTTTAATGACAAGCCCTAAGTTATCTGGTTTCAAAATGGTTTTGGACCGTTGACGTTGAATTTGGACCACATGTTTAAAAACTTAACATTAGCCATAACTTTTGAATGCCAAGGTATTACCTTTCATAATTTACAACATGCATGAATCCTGGATGAACAAGCCACTTCCAATGGCATGTGGATACAGGTGCATTCCGTTGTTTCACAAACACATTCTTGTTAAAATTATATTGACATTTATTTTGCATGGGGTGTCCTTATGATACGCTATAGAACAAAAGGTGAAGAAACAATTTTCTGTCAAGGAGAACTACGTCTAACTGGTGGTGGTACACTGTATATAAATGATTTGGTTGCAGTAACCTGTATAGGATTGAACATTCTTTTTGAAGAATTTATCGATTTGTAAACTCTGGACATTTTACTCACACACTGAATATTCGCACTAAAATGTCCAGAGTTTACATATCGATAAATTCTTCAAAAAGAATGTCTAATTCTTATAATTCCAATTTGGTCACTGTTTGAAGAATTAAATTTTGTTGAATAGTTCCTTGCGTTACGTTGTTTGTTTTCATGCGCGTAATCTTACGTCACGTTTTCGGATTTATTGATGTGTAAATTCTCGTTTCGATTTAATTTTATCCAATCAAAACAATTGTATTAAAAGACATTGGAATTATTACAGTATAAGATTAGTTTAACATCAAATTTTTTTTATATTTATACTTCAATGTACATGTATGTATGTTATAAACCATTTTTTAAAGCATGGGTGATCATTGCTGTCTGCCTAGAAAATACTATAAAATATTAATTTGTGTAAAATTGTATAATTTTAATTTTAACATGTATCAGAATGCACCATACTCAACTTTGATTGGAGAACAATTTGGAAAATTATTCATCTAAATATTTAGTTAATTCCAACATTATGATTTATTATACAATTTTCGAGTCTAATGGTATTTTGAGAAATATGTTTGGGTGGTTTTTGGGGGTTTTTTTTGGGGAGGGGGGTGATTGCCCTCAAGAGTAATATGATTGTAACATATTTTATTTTAAAATATATCCATAATAATAGTAATAAATTAATTGATTATATAATGTTCAGCATTCAAATGAGCTCAATTCGTGCCCATGGGAATTCCAACAGATCGTTGGAAGATCTGATCACCAAAGACTACAAAGATGCTGTCAGTGGTGAACTCCAGCATCTTTTTAATATACATTTCAGGGTACCTGTGCGTAGAATCAGAGTGGAGTTTAACAAAGTAATTTTCGAATAACTGATCACTAGATATGAATATTTTCCTTTTCCATTTTTGTTGAAGAGGCAATATAGAATTTTTGGTCTGTCTGGTGGTCGCAAAAATATTTTAGCCTTGGCCATAGTATTAAGCTTTTTATATCCTTGTGATAAGACATTTCTCTTGATAACAAAATATATGTTATCGTTACCTTGGAGTTGATACGGTTCCAAATTCTTTAACATGCAGTGACCCGGGGATTTATGCAACTTATGGAGATATTTGTTCAAACCAATAATCATGTAAAACAATCTGATTAAAATCAGATCCTCGATCCGCTCCTATATTTTTTGGCTGTCGCTACTACTCGTGTAGCGACAGCAAAAAAAATGTAGGAGCGGATCGAGGATCCGATTTTAATCAGATTGATGTAAAAACATCAGAATGCCAATTGAGTATAAACGGGCCCCAGTACTTTATATATTTTGTTGAACATAGACATTGACGGCAAAGCAACAACTAAACTTTATGACAAACGAGATTTCAGCTTCTTCATCGTCAACTTCCGTTATTTATATAGCAACATTTCATCATTACCTGCAGATGGTGTTTATATTTCTCAACTTATTCGATTACATTTAGATGCATTTCATATTTTCAGAGTGCTTCTAGCTACTATTTGTAGGTCTTCATTATAAAGAAACATAATTTTAGACCAAAATCCTGGCTTCGTCTGCAGACCAAGTGTTGTCTACTTACATGTAGCGATTAAAACACTTTTTGTTTGATAGTAAGTACATTAATCATTAATACAAGGTTTGTCGCTAGAAAGAAGACGACCCATATTGATTATCAATATTGGGTCAACGGTCAAGATCAAACTACTACAATGTCGAAAAACACAATCTGTTCAATATGTTTTAAGAAGCATTTGACAGTAAGTAAAATTAAGACAGTGGTTGCTCTTAAAAAGTATATGACCCTTATTGATTTTCAGGTCACTAGATAAAAGGTCAAATTGTAATTTTCTACTGTCAAACATGCTTTCGCTAATCAGTACTTTCAGTACTTCAATTCTAGATGTTCCCTCTCATAATCATCATCATCGGAATGACAAACTGTATTTTAGCAGTTCTTTCTCAAAACTTCTACTTTGATTTTTCAACATGTACACTTAAAAGAGTTTATCCCAATGGTCACCTCTCCCTTAAAAGGATTGATTCCACACGAACAAAATAGAGTAATTTCACCCATATCCTTATTTGATGGAATTCAATAGAATGGACACACCATCAGAAATTTGAATGCAGTCGAGACGACCTTGCCTTAACCATCCATGTGTATATTTTAGGGTTCAAGATCCTGTAATAGTCAACTGTTCGTAGGTCATTCACCATGTCGTATAAGGTATTCAAAATTAAAGTAATGTCACCCTCATGTGACGTCTTTTGAAAAATCAGTGATATATTAAATTTAGTTTTAGTAGACATTAACTCATGCATGTACGGGTGGATGTAAATAGTCATGGGGAATTTGGCGGAAAAAAATTCAGAATTGGAGTTTTGAAACCCTAATCAAATAATAGTGGAATGTACACCCATTAATATCAACATTGGCATTTGTTGGGAATGTTTTATTTATTCGTTTATTTATAATGGGTGGTGATGGTGGTGGGGGAGGGGGTGGGGGTGTGCGCATTAGTTTGTATACTGAACAAACTCTAAGTATCCATGTCTTCTTATAAGTGAAATAGATTTAATTTGAAATTTTATTAAGCTATCTTTGATATTAAGACCTGTTTTCAAATCATTGAATATATCCCTAGCAAATTAAAGATAGGTTTAATTCAAAAAATACATTTTTACTATTCTAAAATATAATAATTAACAGAATTTGACCCTCTCTTTATTTGATTTAGAGATGGACTAATAATTTGAAGATAGTGTCAAATAAACAAGAATATTGGCTTTTGTAATATTTGAACTTATCTTTTATTAATTAGACCCATCTTCAAATAATTCAACATACATGTATGTTAAATTTATGTAATTAAATTAATTAATTAAATATAAATTTTGTTCAACACGAGATAGCCTCGATCATATAACCTCAGCCTGGTTCATTTGATTAAATAGCACTAAGTGAATTAGATATGTCCTATTCTATTGCAGATAGTGTAAGTTGAAATGGTGGAAATTTAAAGATGAGTTTATTTATGTCGATTTTACTGAATGAAAACTTCAAAACTTTTGTGACTACGTTACAAGTGGAAACACATAATTATATTTGATTGAACTGCATTGAATGAGGTATTGCAGGAGTTTGTACCCTCAACCCCCCCCCGCCCCCCAGTTTGAACAAAGGAAAGAGAATAACAAAAGGACTCCCAACTGGCAGTGACAATATGACCGTGATACAATGGAGATGCAAAAGCATGCTTTGTTACCATAAAGATACAATCAGTTGGGTATACCGATCTTATACCCTCCCCATTCTCATAAAAATTAAAAATAGCCATATAGTACTCCCATCTATACTGCGTTTGAATAAAAATACATGTATATACTAGCCCATTTATAGACGCACGCACCCACCCACACGCTATCTACCGAGAAGTATCCGTCATGTTAAACCATGGCAATTCGCACGCATCTTCGCTAGCCAAGAGTTTTCGGTCCACTCCGCTCTTTTTTTTTTATATATGGGGAGCGGAGTGGACCGAAAACCCTTGGTTAGCGAAGAAGATTCGCACGATCTGCATTTCGATTAATCTATTAAACTAGAATGAGATGAAAATTACTGTAGAATAGAACATGTACAGATATTATGCCCCCCCCCCCTCCTGTCCATAAGATTTAAATATAGACTTCCGCCCATAAGTCGGTTTTTTTTTTGTTTTTTTTTATTTTCATACTTCTGTTGAACAAAAAATTGCAATTTTCTGATGCTGACATATACTTTTTTCTGTGCGACAGCTTAAAAAAAGTGGCAACGTATATATTCTCTTTGGTTATTGATAAGATTTACTATAATGATATTTGAGTGGAATTAATACTTAACCATTAATACTGAGTGTCACATGAGCTGGCAGAAAAAAAAATCCATAATCATTATACATAATGGATGCTGATAGGAACATATTTCCCAGAGTTAATGTAAAAAAAATCTTGTTAATATATACTATTTCCAAGGTATTGAATTTAAGGACAACTTAACTCCACTTTCATGAATTATTTGATAACCCACCCCCTCATTTGTGTTTTTTTTTTCAAAGGAAAATTTTTATGAATTTTTTATAATTACTAATATATAGACGACCGACATATTTTATTTGATAACCTACTGGTATTTGTTTGTTTTAAAATTCTAATAAATGGAAATGAATATATTTTCTACTTTTCAACTCCCGATCGGCCCCCTAGGGCGAAAATGAAAATTTCGAAACGTCATGTTTCCCCAATGATGATTTGGCTGCTGTATAAATGTATTAATGTGTTAATGTATTAATGTTTGTTCAGTTTGTCACTTAACTTGTCTATAAGATACATGATAGTTTAGTTTATTTGTTAGTAGTATTTTTATGTTATATGTTTCATGTATATCAAATTGGGGTCTTTGAAGAATTTATGTACATGTATCATTGATTAAGCCCTAGAGGCTTAAAGTTTCAAATTAACTAAACTATAAGATACATGATGGAATTCATCAAACCTGACTATAGAAAGGAACGCCGTGATAGTATCATTTTTGGGTTGTTCTACGGATGTCCATTTCTGTAGTGTCCGAATACACCTGGAATCATGAATGTGGGCAGTGTACATGTTTGTTATATAGCTTGACTGTGTTAATTTGATGATGGTTGAATTATTTGTTACCCGATTTTCACCTGCCCATGTCATCTAGCGCAAAAGTGTTGACTGGGCATTAATAGAAACCAATAAATACTTTTCACATGCTCTTATATTTTCTCACCTCTATATTTTGAATTACGTAACGTGCATGTTTTACACAATTGACCGTCGACCCTCACGTGAGGGCTTTACATGGATGTTCTTGTCGTACTTTATTATATCAATATATCCAGTTTTTAATATCTATTCACCTCTTTGTATAAAAAGAGAAAAGACCCACTTTATTCAATGTTGATATGCATGGATACAAATTTGAAAGGCGATATCAGTTTAACACAGTGCACTAAAGTATCGACGTGGAGTTTTACATATTCATGTTATTAAATTTAAAAAAAAAACAAGTTTAAATGTTACTGAGGATATCAGCACTTTTAATCCACGGACAGAGAAGGGAAATGTTACCATGTCTAACATGAAGACACCGAGTGTCTGAGTGACTCATGGTATGATGTACTGTGAGGTACTATTGTTTCTAGAACAGCATGCCATTTCGCTTCACGGTGATGTACCTAGACGGTTACTATCCGCAAAAAGACGCGTCCCGTGTTACTAGCCGCAAAAGTGACGGTTACTATCAGTAGAGAATATCTGCTTTCTCGTCAGGATCGTTGGAAGATAGTCCCCATATCTCTAAATCTACAGGTCAGTTACAATGATTGTAATTATACTAATTCTACTACGGAATTACTCAAGTACTGATTTAACAATTTCAATGGTCATATCAATGTTAAAGACGCCCCGTTGCTCAATTTAAGCAAAAACAATATCGGATTCAAATGTCTGCTTTGACCGAAACTGTAATCAAATTCAATATTCTCATTTTAATCCCATCTAAATGCATTTTGTTTGTGAATGTATAATGAGGCAAGTACTATATAATGTGATGAATCGAAACGTTTGAGATTAAAAGAAGGGCACAGTGTGGTTTGGTAAAAACACAATCTTGTGTAGAGCAGTTGAACATAAACTTCGTAGGTTACGGTTACTATTGCTAACACAAGATATTGGCACCGGCTATTGACTGATTAAATTGGCACCGGTTACATCGGTTATATTAGATTTTTTCTGCAAAAAAGGGAAACGTAGGTAGGATCTTGATTACATACGACCAAAGCAGTGGCGGATCAGGATTTGTCGGAAAAAAGGGGGGGTTGTTTGAAAAAGGTATGCTGCTAAGCGTCGCTGGCTAAAAGGTCTAGATAAAGCCCAAGTGGGGCCAGGGGCCAAGCCCCCGGAAGCTCTTAAGGTTCAAAGTTATTTTTAGGGGTTTATTTACCTTTAATTCTTGATAATTAATTTTTGGTCACTAAAAAAAAAAAGGGGGGGGGCCTCTCTACATCGCCTATGATAAATTTTGGTACCTGTGCAATAATATGTTTTGGTACTTTTCTCGAGTACCAAGAGATTTGGTGCCGAGCGTAGCGAGGGACCAAATCGAGTGGCGAGAGAAAAGTTTAACAACATACTTAGTTCATGTTTTACACGAGATCAAACTTCTTTGTGGTATCTGTCTATTTTTTTTTTAGCCTTCTGCATTTATTATTTCTTTATATCAAGTTCATCAGTACTTTCTCTGATTGTAGCTCCTAGTCCACATATTACGCACCATAAAGTATGCCACCTTAGAAAAAATTGGAACAGAAGGTCTTTTTGGGCTCATGATGGAAAGCTGAAGAGTGATCAGGAATAAGCAGGTAAATAAGGTTTGGCGAGTCTAGAAAGCAATCGCCAGAGCTTGGGGATGCCAAGTATTTTTGGGCTGTAAAGTGGGAATTTGACCAGAAGAAATCGCTAAAAATGGAAAGTTAATTTCAATTTGATTCTAAATTTTAATACGGCCAGCGAGATAAGCTTTAATTTAATACATTCATGCAACATGTCGCGACCAAACTGGGTGTTGTTTTTTTTCAAAAAGGTACTTTTTAGGTAAAAAAAGTAAGTTTTTCATAAAAATCGTGAAAACTGAAGTTTTCATTTGTTTTAAAACAAATTACAGTTGAAAACTATTTTTCATTGTTCTTTTTCAAATGTCATAGTCTTTATTTTGACTATTATGCTTTTATAATAAAACAGCATGGTTATGCAACATATTTTTTTTTTTTCGACATTCATTAGGGGGTTTGTGGGTGGGTGGGGTTAAATGATGGTTTACATAAAAACAGACTTAAAAATTTTCATTTTTCATCTATCCATTGAAAAATGAATAGCAAGTAATAAGTATAGCAAAAAAAAAAAAACGTTTGACCCTTCATTATGCTATATTTAAATCTTTAAATAATTTCATCAGTCAGGTAATTGTTTGGATATAAATTCAAATTTAAAAAAAAAAATGAAGAAGATTTGGAAATGCATCTATATGATATATACATGTATATATTTTTCATTATATTGAAAACTGGTGCAATAGGATAAAGATTACGATTCCTTTGTTATTCTTTTTACAAAAGAACAAACACTTAAACATGTTCATCGTATTTTGATACGTGTATCAGCACCAGACATTTGCAAAGGTTATTATTCATCAGAGTCAGAGTCTTGAGATTCTAAAGCAGGCACGTTGCAGCATGTACTCCCACGACATTCAGAACAAGCGGTCGAACATTCCAAACCATGCTTTCTACAGTTACATCGCTTTGTATCGCAATTCGTCCTACACCTGCAATAGATAGTCTTTAGTAGTTCCTCTGGCGCGGGTGCTAAAGTACATCTGATTGGTGTACAGATATTGTTCTCAATAGTCCATCCGAAGTCAGTTGCTTTCATATTCTCAGCTTCACCGATCCATTCCTTTACTTGATAATATACACGTAAAATATGGAAACGTGCAGCATTTGATGTTGGAGGCAAGGTGTGCACTTCAACAAATTTCGAACTTGACATGACTTTGGAAGTAAATTTTCTGAAACGGAGCACATCAAGACCTTCATGTGGCAATCCATTAAAAAGACAAATCATCGCTTCTTCTCCAATTGTGCAAGCTTCTTCTTTTGATTGTGTCTTCATGAAATTGCTAGCACACTGTTTGAAGAACACATCATTTGATGCTTTCTTGACAGTTTGTCCCTTACCAACGCCAAATAAACGAGAGGTTGTATCACAACCGGAGATGGCGTGAACAAAAGGCAATATATCGCACAAATTTTGTCCTATGGCAGTTTTAGTTTTGTTTATGTCCCATATTCTGATTTTCTTCGACGTTGTTTTCATTTCAGATTGGAAAACTAATTTGTTATAACGAACATCCATATGGTAGCATAATAATACTAACAGATCGGTGTCTTCTCCAACTAAAACCGTGTTGATAGTTTTAGAGCATTCAACTGCAGTCTCAACAATCAATGTGTCCGCATCACTTTCGGCATGAACAGTTTTGCAACCTTCTGTTTGAAAATGTTTCGAGAGAAGCGTGATAAAGTTCTGTTTGTTCTCAACATTTCCAAAAAACACCTCCTTCTTCGATTTAAATGGGGTCTCTTCATTGAAATAGACTTTTGTTCCTAGAATACCTTTTGTCCTTCTTTGATGGGTATGGTCTTTTGTTGATGGTCCACTGTCGTATCCGTCAAAAACGATGATAGCTTTTCCGTATCTTTTGATGACGTATTCCACATAAGTGTTGATGATGTCTCCAAATGTAGATCCTCTTGACCATGGGATTCGGTGCAGCAATGATCCACCATCAAGTACATACTGTACATTTGTCTTTGAAACAACATACTCTGTTGAGCAGTCTCCAAGTGTCCATAAAGCTTCAGCTAGGTTGGATTTTTGAGGTTCTCTCATGACTCCAGATGATTCAAACATCGAAGAAGGGTAATTGCTCAATTCAAATTCAAATATCTTTGAAACATCCTCTGAAAAATTTCGAGCTACGGTAATGAGTCTTTGAAAAAGAAGCTGGGGACTGACGTTTAAGCTGTCGCCTTGTGTTTTGACTTTCGATTTTTCATTCAGAGTCTTCACTTGGAGGTTTCTTTTAAATGAAATTGTGAATATATTTTGGCCTTCCATACTGTCAACGATACTTTTTCCAATGTCATAAGCTTGATTGACATTCACATCATTTGTTGCAGTGACACCAGTTTCGATGTTACGAAGCGTTGGATTTTCAGAGAAAGGATTTCTATCGTTTAGAAACTGGAGTATCGTCATCATATCTTTGTCATCTCGTTCTTGTCGAGCCTTAGCGGTTTCTTTGTGCTGACTACTGGTCTCATATTCCAAGTTCTCAACTTTCTGCATGGCATAGTTTAAGCTGGAGCACGCTGGCATTGACAAAAGCCATTGGGCTCTTTGCAGGTCGGACATTCCTTTACCTCTTGTCATGCCTCCTGTTGATTTAACGCTTCTCATCAAAGTTTGCTCGATGACCAAATCTGTTGAGATACCAGCCCAGTACTTACTACTTCTTCTGATAACATGATAACCTTCGCAAAACTTCTGGTAGATGTCAGGATGATCTTTTTCTAACGTATCCATTTGCTGAAGAAAGCAGTATGCAGATTTTAGGTAAAGGTTGTGCCCAGTGGCAGCGAAATATGGAAGCATTCTTTTTAAGCAATCCAGATACAAATGCCAATCACCGGTTCGCTCTGCCTTAATGAATATTTTCAAAACCCTGACCATCTCCATATACTGTATCCATAATTTTGCCGTAGGATATTTTGATAAGGCATCCATTTCCTGTATGATCAACTGGTTAATTTCTGTCAAGTTTTGATCATTCAATACATCGTTGATTGTTGCTTCGTTTTCGATAATGCGTTTGTACAAATCTAACGCTTTTTCAAATTTCGTTTTTGCGGAAAGTTGATCTGGATCAGTATTTGAATCATTCATATCATTCTCGCTCACTGGTAAGGCATCCTCATCAGTGTCAGTTGGATTCAGTATTGGTTTGCCAATCAAGCCAGAAAGTATGATGATATGAAGCGCACAGTCGACAAGTAGGTGTCCTCTGACAGCTCTGGAAACAGCTTTTCCGGACATCATATGATCTATAGTATTAGATGCATAAACATTTTCGAGGGTCTCGAACAATCCAGACGATTGCATGATATGTCCAATACTGCTAAGAAAGCTCATCTGAGTGTGGAAGCCTCCGAGTCTAAGCACTATTGACTTCAGTGGACTATTTTGTGGTTCACATTGAATAATTGTGAGCGCCTTCCAGTAGAGTGGCTGATCAAACGTGACAGTTGGTGTAACGTCTAAACGTGTGGTTTCTTTGCAAATAAAATGCAGAGTGGAATATATACACGACAGGTCGCTTGGATTCATGTCTATCATTGGTAAAAAGCAAATAGACGATTGTCCAGGAAATTGTCCATCTTGTATTGTGTGCATAAATCCGGCCCAACTTAGCTTTGGTGTGTGCAGTGGCCATGCTATCTTCAAAAGTGTCTCTAAACTCTCTGTTCGGTCTTTGCACTCAAATGATCTTAATTTCTTCAGTACTAGTGGAGGTATTTCATTATTCTGCTTGTAGAATTTGATCTCTATGTGTCCAGCTTTCACAATTTCTTCGGCAGTGACATTGATTCTTGGAATTGGATCCACAAAGTTTACAGCAGGGGTGACAGTAGCTACCATTCCCATCCCATGGAACGTATCGTGTCCATCCAGCGTGCTTAAATTGTGATCTACGTTATCAGCAGAAAACTGAACAAAGCTGTCATCTAGTTCTATTGGTAAGTATGATTTCATAGAGACTGCTGCACTTGATTCAAATTTCAAAACTTCACTGTAAGATGAGCTGAATCCAAGCTGATATAAAACGTCAATCAAATACTTGGATGCAAAGTGGTGGTGTAACTGAACACCAAGACCAATCTGAAGTGGCGACAAAAATACTTTTGGTCGTACAGCTTGCATTATTGCCTGGCCGAGTGAACAAATTCTGATAGAGGACTTTTTGCCTTTGCACATAGTTTCTAGGAAACTTCTGAGTGATTCGGGGATAAATTCAGTATTAGATGACAATGATGATAACGTATTTGGATCAGGATAGAAATCCTTATTCGTAGGTATACTTTTTATGTCATTAAGTATCAATTTAGCCGCCGTGTTGACTATTCTTCTTTTCTTTTCATTTAGGTCTTCTTCCTTTGGTTGACTGTAGAATTCATGCAAAATCTCAGATGCTGTAGTTTTGAAGGTGACTACATCGTGTTTTCCGTTGATTTCAGCAATAACAATGGCAGAACCAAAATGTTCCATTAGTTTGTTTTTCATATGCTTTGGACTGTATGCTTCATCACCACAAATTTCCTTCATTTTTAATACAAGGTCGGAAACTGTAATTTGTTCGTCGTCATTATCTTCGAGATACTGCATTGTTTCAAGAAAAGCTGTACTCTGTGTCATATTTAAAGGTCTTCCTTTTGTGACTTTCAGAGTCTTTAAATCGGTATCTTGCATTAGCTTCGGTACTTGCCGCCTAGTCCTAAAATTTGTGCTGCAAATTTGATGATACACAGCATCGACAGCTGGCAAATCTTGACCGAACTTGATTCTATCTAGCACCTCGGAGCCCCATCGATCGCTTCTCTCAAGACATGTTGCTGTTATTGCTGTTTGAAAATCAAAAGTCCGCACTTGAAAACAGTCTAAGCCTCTTTTCTTGTCGTCTCCTGTGACTGGTCGAGTACAGAATAGGCAGTTGTCTTTGAATGAAAAGGCATTGACAGCAGATCTTAGTTGGTGAGTTTTCTCTTGACGGGATGTATCAATTTCCTTTCGACGAGTACCTCTGTGGCGACAAAAGTCTCTCCTACATGACTGATGAACTCTTTGTCCTGGACAAATTGGTATATCCTGTTGGAGGATTTCACACGCTTTTCTAATACCTTCACATCCTTTATCCCGAAGTACAACTGTAGGCTCTCCATTATCAAGGGGTCTCTTGCAGAAAACACAATCAGTTTCCTCCATCATGTTCTGTCTAAAAAAAATATAGAGTTTTCTATAATTATACATGTTTGAGATATGTAGGCATTGACCATTTTACTTTTTATGGAAAGGGAGGGGATCTGATTTTAATGTGAGACAGAAGTTTTGTTTGATCAAGATAAAATTTCAAATTTTGCTAAAAATATGTGTCGAAAATATGTGCTGGTCAAATTTATGTTAAAACAAAAATAATGCTCAGAAAGTAATTT
>CAJDSM010043813.1:78-24019 GCA_903981925.1 Ostrea lurida
GCTTGTTTCGCAGACAAATGTTATCTTCAGATAAATGCACTTCCAACAAAAAATGAACTAGTTGATGAATCTGCTCCGTAATGATACCTTATAAATTATATTGTTTCAGGATTTCATTGCTACTTACCTAGTATCTAGTAATCATGACGCCGAGTTTCAAGCTTGCTGCTCACCAGGAGACTAAAATGTCGCAACTCACATTCATCCAGACATTGGACTTGGCTTGAACTCGGACAGAATCTTACAATAGTATATTAATCAAAATTAGTTTCTGTTTGCACCCTTAAAGCCAAAAAATAAATAACAGATCATTTTGCATCTGTGTAATTTGCTGTCCTTTAATGGAACCTCTTCTGTTTCCAATTGAGTACAAGATTTATCACATCATAACAACGATAGCTAAAAAGAATGTTGGTAATATTTTAATCTTCGAGGAGAGAGAGAGAGAGCCGTGAGAGAAGAACGCAGAGACGATTAAGAGAGAAGAGAGAGAGACAGTTCCCGCTAGCCATTAAATAAAAAGTTGGCCCGTGCTCTGCGCCCTGCCTGCCCTTAGCGCGCCCCTCTGCTATCAAGAAGAAGTGACTGTATGCTGGGTACCATTTTTTGAAAAATGATTAAAGATGTTTTGTTTAACAAATCCGGTATAGTCCATGACATTGCCTAGAGGTTAGTGTTCCCAATTATCCATTGGGATATCCTTTAATCGCAATGTAGTCAGTGAAGGTGATAATTAGCCACTTATTGACACTCACGGCTTTCAAATAGTCACAAGCACCTGACGAAATGTCACCCGCTAATCGCGAACTCGAATTATCCTCTTACCGGAAAATAATCATGAGGTCCAATTCTATGCTTATCTACTTATTTAATGCGACCTCTTCTTAATCCAAAATAACAATTGTTATTTAGTGTTTCCCAGCTATATATACTAGGTGCTTAGTGCTTAATGGTTGTGGGCAGGGTTTGTTTGTAATGTCTTGGGTTAGTTTGGGGTCCAAAACAAATATCTTCTCTCATTGTCTCTCTTTGCTTGCTTCAGACGTTTTTAAATCATGTGGTAGTACCCACTTCTTTTTAGGCTATCTTTTATGATTGTTTTGGACTAATTTAAACAAAATAGAGGGTTCTCCAATTAAAGGGACCACATTAGCAGCAAAATAATTTTTATTTATTTTTGGCTGATAGAGGGTTGCATACCAGAACTAAGTTTTGATTAAATATGTACAATTTATGTGTGTGAGATTGGTCTATGTCATTCGGAGGTGTGTGTGTGACGTCAATACCAAATGGTCCTGTATTATATTTGTATTAGTGCATAACTCGTCATGCTACATTTTATGCTCCCTATGGTCCCTTTTTGTCGACAAGCACCTCGCTTTGAAAAGGACTCGTCCTTCTGATATATCTCCTATAGAGTGAGTATAGTAACGCTACCATGGTAGCCACTGACTCATATGAAAAAAGTTCCTTTAGCTGGGAATACTCATGATGAATTTAATGATAGCGAACAGCCGATGATACGATACAAACTAGTGAATTATTTGAGAAGCAAGTGGGGTGAGGATGTTATCGTTAATAAATAAGAATATGCAAGATGTCTGCGAAACAGCTGGGATGAATATTGTAATAAAAGTGTTGCTCTATAATCTATAGGCATGCCAGATACTCGTTAATTCGAGTCTTGAATCTCTCTCGTATGGTTCTGAGGTATATATTTTCAGATTTTATCAACAATAACTGTTCGCTCTCGCATGTCAAATTCATGTCGCACCATTATGTTTTTCGCTTTGACGCTGCGGTGACTCGAGAGAAAAAAGTGTGGATACTTGTGTTGCGTATACGCGGTGTCGCTCGGGGGACATTGCTCACACCACAGGAATGGCATCAAATCTTACCTTGTCTTGGTTCTGCGATTATCCACAATGAATTAGGTATAGTCTCGTGTGGGTATGCGTGTACACTCAGCTACTTACGATTGTAGGTTATTTACTGTCCTCAACACGTCCTAAAACATGTTCCCATAGATTTCATACAATCTATTTCAGCTAGATCGCAGATACACTCAATTTATCTTTGGAGATATGAATGCAGTTTCGCAAATTTGTTACAAGCGGTTGAACTCTTTTCAGTAATAGTATGCCCATGGCCTGGTAATATATAGATAAGTAACTTTATACATCACATATGCGTGCGATGCGTTACATATACCGTCCTTGGGTACCAAGCGTCATAATCTATCGCTAGATTCTCTCTGTTGTATCGGTCTTTCCAGAGAGCGCTATGATTTTTTCGCACACATGACCGGGCAAAAAAATTTAAAAAGGGTGGCGGGTTGCTCGGCATTGCCAATAGGTATTACCAAGGGAACACATGTGAAAGACTTGTGGTTAGCTCTAGTACCAAAGTCCTGGATGACTTTTTTTGCTGGGGCCAGATCGCACAAACGCATCACACATATCATATTCGCCCCGTAGGACCCACCTTGGACCTCTTGCCGGGCCTGAAACTCGCGACAGAATCATACAAATATGTGATATTTAAATCAAAATTTTGGTCTTCATGGTTTGCAACGCTCTCTAAGGTCGTGCCAACACTCACAATCCCGAGAAATTATTTTGCTGTAATGTGTCCCTTTAATGGAACCTCTATTGTTTTAATTGAGTACAAAACAGCGCATAAAGATACCGCCCTTGAATTTACAGAAAATGTATCGACGTAAATAATAAGAACTATAAAACTCAG
Organism: Ostrea lurida; assembly: GCA_903981925.1. Lineage (NCBI taxonomy): Eukaryota > Metazoa > Mollusca > Bivalvia > Ostreida > Ostreidae > Ostrea > Ostrea lurida. Next base: position 2,824 of record CAJDSM010043813.1, read on the forward strand.
CTAAGACACGCCAAAGAAGAGACAGCGAGGGATGAACGCAAGGAAAATTGGTGATACAGATAGTTAAACGAGAAGAGCGAAGTCGTAAGTGCACATTGATTGAAAGAGATTAGTCCAGAAGTGAACATTGATATTATTTGTCTCAACCGCATAAGATGACAGAGTTTAATATTTTAACACCCAAGGTACGACACTCCGCGCCCTGTAGTCCACACTATTCGCCAAGCGCCCTCTGCCTTCAAGAAGGAAATCATGTGGTAGATGACCCGCCTATAGTTTTATGATTTCTTGACAATTTTCAATATTTTGCTCTAGAGGTGAATAGTACCAGACATTTTACGCACTAGACACAGAATCGCAACCCAAAAGATTAGTCTGCCTTGCGTGGTATCTTATCAGGGTAAGATACCAATGATCTATTTTCATGGTTGGTGAAGGAGTTGCTTGTGTGCCAAATATTCACCTCCAAATAAACTTGTGTGCCGACTAATGCATTCTCTATAATTACCATATCAAGCCCTCTGGGAGACGGAGTTAAAATTTAGCCCTATGCCTATTGAAGGCACGGCATATCAGGGCGTCTAATACAGCTAAGGCATCACTGAGCGGTGGTGGTGACTTCAGCCGAAAGCTCCGTAATTTCCGTGCATATCAAGGAAGCTAATACCTATAGATGATATATCATAAGCCGATACCTCCAAATCAACGTTAGTGTGTCAATTTGTTTATGTACACACCTCCATATAGACTATTCTATTCGATGCAGGTTCTTTGTATCTATTAAAGTCTATTATATATATTTATATTAAGGTACAATAGAGGCGAAACCTGTATTGCCGGCTGTGCCTTTGACTGGTGTGCATCTCACTCTAGAGCGTCTATTTCTATTGTAACCTCCGAAGATGATTAGACAAGGACAGGACACGCTCGCTATTTATATTTGAGTATGCAAATGACTAATATACCATGTGTCCTTTTACAAAAGGGCCAAGTTGAGCCTTTTTTCCGCCCTGTATGCGCCCCTGCCCCTCTGAACTCACGTGCCTCGGAAACTGCTTTAAGGAGAGAAGTCAGCGAAGAAGACGAAGAGAGAGAAGAGACAGAGAGTTATATATTGGATTAATAGGTTCATATAGCCACTTTAGTTGGTAAAAATACATATTGTTATGAAAAGACAAGTGTATAAGTTTGGTGACATTATTGCATAGTGTAGAACTCTGGCTAGTTAATTTTCTGAAATTATAATTAATCTCTCGTTGCTTTCTTTGTATGGTCCCTTTTTGTTGCTGCAACCCTGTACAAATCTTCGGATTGCTCTGAAGGCCCGCTCTCACAAGCAAATAGTTGTTGCACCAAGTCGGTTGTTCCCCTTAACAAGCTGGTTTGGATTTTATTTCCCAGAGCTCCTCCCCCCCTGCTTCTTTGTAGCGAGGGTTTCCCTGGAATTGTAGTCCGGCACAGCATCCTCCTATATATAGGATCTCTTTCTAATCGATACAAACCCAAAAGTATGGTCCTGCATAGTTACTTTCACGTGAATTCTCTCTCATACCGGTTGTGAGACGTAGTAGGACAATGAATCGGTAAGTCAACTTTAATGCCTGAGAAACCAGAACACATTAGACAACGGTATTTAAAAGAGGGTACTTTGTGGGTCCCCCCAATCCTTTCCTTATGTCGATCCAAATTCTTGTATCACATACCAAGCGCAGCAACACTTCCACGTATTCGTGCCTTGCAACCTTTTTCCACTTTTTGAGTTTACCCATTTCTAGTAGGGCAAGAAGAATCAAAGTTTCTATGTAGATGAAAGTGCTTTTTTGATGAAACTTAGCATCATTCCAGTCCCTATAGTACTCATTCGTGACTTATTGGCTCTTCTGTGACTCGAGCCCAAGTTCATTGACAAAAAATACATCTATTCCCGCTCTTTCTTTGCCGCAAACTTTTTTCGGAACAGTATGTCCGACGTTCAAGCAAATGCCTCGCCGGACCGTTCGCCCGCGAAAAAGGCACCGATAACACATCAAATGATCACACCAGACCACACAACGAGCCCAGACCGGCTAACATACAACGATAACGAGAAGAATGTTTACAACCTTATATATATGTAAAAGACAGCAATCTAAAACTCCCCAAAAGATTAGCCAAATAGTGAAAATAGCAAATTCTACCAGTTACAATAAATACTTCAAGTAGAAGATATTTTTTTATTACCATGAGCCAATAATGGAGATGTCGCGAATTATTTGTAGTTAGATCTAAATGGCATTTTTATAACAAGTAGATATTGGCCCGGGGGAAAGTAAAAAACCAGTATCGAGTTGTTATATTTCAATACTATTTATCAGAATGAATGAAGTATAGTGGTCATAGAACCTCTTTGATCTATCTCGTACCCAAACTATCGCCACATTCAAAGTTTTACACTACTCTGAATATATATAAAATATATTCAGTCGTTCAGGTATAATGCGTTGATACCCTCCTGGCTACCAATCTCCAAAGTAGTGTTGACAGCATTCGCAATAATAAGATTTTATCTCCTAGGATCTATCGTGGATTATTTAACTCTCTCCAGAATTATATATAGAGTTTTACCCACAGAACTCGGGATTGCAGGTACCCTTTAGAATCGAACCCGACTAGAATTTAGTCTTGAGCAACACATGAACCACCCCCTACGGAGATTTCTACTACGAAACAGGCATTGTACCACATGGTGCTTAGTCTATATGGTACATGGCAAACAAAATACAACACTATCAGTTTTAGAGTGCTCCAGTCATCCTTCCTTTTTATGGCAATTATAATTTGTATATAGTGCCGAAGCCCTATTTATGAAACTTATTTGATACATGCCTCGAGAAGTCCCATATATCAGTCCCAGATTTCTACATCTGCGAGAGGCAAAAAGACATATGGCTCAACTTTATCTTTTTGCCGATTGCTGTTTACTATAAACGTTTTAAGCTCGAAAAAATGGAAAAGTAGCTTGCTAATCTGTTAGTCACTTGCTATATTTATTTAAACCACTGAATCATCCTACCAGCACCGTTATCGTGACTCTGAGCCATAAAGAGAAAATTTGTCGTGTTAGCTCTAGCTATTCGCGCTTTATAATTGTGTGTTACGATTAAATCAGCCTGATAAATATGAAATATATTACTCAAGTGTTATCTCAAAGTTTATATCAACAAGTGTAATCTGCTCAAGATCCGTTGTAGTGTTTTTTTTAGCTATATTAGACCCTGTTATATATAACAATTCTCGTTGAGACATGCATATCACATAATTCAATCTAAAAGCTTTATTAGATTTTTCTCAAAGTGTAAACACCTTTAATTATAGAACAATGCATTTTATAAAACACTTGGTTGATTAACTTGCATTCATTTCGATATTATTTATTTCAAATTATTAACTAATATTAGCTATTCTCCACAATAGGTTATCTTGAGTACTTTTATTCTAGCGTGATGGTTATACAGGAATTTAGGCAACAGAAAACTTTTTTCTCCATGGTTATCACTTTATCTATTGGATTATTACACAACACTCTCACCTCGTTGTCTGTACGAATGCATGGAAATTTAATGATGTATAAATAAGACGCCTAGATGCACTAAAACTTTTATATTCTAAGGTTAATCATCTGTATTTGCTATGGTATGGAGTCATCTTATTGGCTCAATGTTTACATATATATACTTTCTATCTAAGAGAGTCGTATACCACAGGATTTGTTCTCAGTGAGCTTATCTATATTGTAGGTTTTTTCTCTCTGTGGTTATTGTTGTTTGTATAATGGTTTGGTTAATCTCCTTACTCAGTAGCTGACACGTCAGTACTATCACCTCTTTCCCTCTTATGTTATTCATTTACGTAAATTTATTTATATTATTTGATTTATATATTAATTTCAATAAGTGTGTGTATATTAGGATTTTTTATTATGTGATGCAAATGATTGCTTTGATGCATTCTTTTCTCTTGTTAGTTGTTATTCATTATAATTTAAACTCTATCAACATGAACATATCAAGTGAGCTCGAAAGTTCTCACCTCAGTTCGGCACATATGACACTTTGTCATACATTCTTCAGAATTGTATAATACTTACACATAGTACATGAAATTAGCATTAAGTTGCTTGAGAATAAATATATGAATAAATAAGTTATTTAAATTATATTTTTGTTTCAATATAGCACCCTTGCAGTAATAAAAAATTAAAGCTTTGACTCAGCCAAAAGATATAAAAAAAAGTAATCTGTAATTGTAATCTGTATACATTTCGGAAAGGGGGTAAAAGGGGAATTGAAATCATAATCAATTACATTTCTCAAAATCAGCTGTAATTTAAGTTGTAATTGTCAATCATGAAATTTCAAAATTGTAATTATAATGGATTACATTGAATGTAATTGAGCCCATGTCTCTGGCAGCCTGATGTTTATATTTAACCGTTACACTTTGACGCGATAGGTCGCACGTGAACAGTGCATTGTTTGATGTTCGAAAAGCCGCAAATGTTTTGTTTTCTTTCAGCGCATACGGAAAAAAACACTATTTTATATATAATATATTCTATATTCTAATTAACCGTACTTAAATAATTAAAATTATGCAAAAAAACCATTTCTTATGCTTTCCGCTCGGTCCAACGGTCACACCGTATATATATATTAGATTATCTCATTATGTTCATTCAATAATAATTTCTAAACATGTTTTCAACGACCAAATAAAAAAAAAAAAAATTGCTAGGCCTACATTGTTAGTATTGCGTAAAATATAGGGCCTAGTAAAAAATGAAATAAAAGATTTAGGGCACGCTGTACTTACGTAACGACTTCAGAGCCATTAATCTATCACATATATGTTATTCAATATTATATAATACCTATGAGAGCTCACCTCCGGTGCTTAGCTAACCCGAATAATCCAGTCGTTATATTCCGCTCTTCCGATCACTACATTAACCTACAGTCGGAGAGAACGGAGACGGGAGGGCTTTAACGAGTTCTAGCAAGTAAATAGGAGATGTAGGGAGCTTTTCGACGCTAGGGTATTTTTCGATCGCGGACGTTTCCGTACCTTGAAACGTTTCAACCTCAATGACGTTTCGACCCAATGACGTTTCGACTCTCTACGGGTCGAAACGTCTCGCTCTATTTTGTTAAAGATTTTTTGATTCAGAGAGGACTGTCCCTAAGCTTTGAAAATAAAAAAGTGTCCTGCTTAATTCTTCTACAAAATTTCTCATTGTGATGATAATTGGAACGTGAGATCGAAGAGACTTGCAATAATCTGCGATAAAACATGAGAAAAGATTGGCGCTAATTATAGTGATAAAGTCTTTTGAAAATACATGAATTAAGAAGCCATGCTTGGGTGTTAAAGACAATAACGAGAGGATTTTTGTGTACACGACCAAATATACGTATGAGCATTCCATACCAGCCTTCGTTACACCAAATAGTGAGATATGCATAACAACATGACAACAAGTTTAGCGTCTTAACTTACTAGTTGACCAAAAGCACCGCGCTTTTGAAAAAATAAATTCAGAAGCAGTGTTGGGTGTAAGACGATTAATGAGATCTGTGTGCACACATCCAAATATGTATTGTGGGCACTCCACACAACCTTTGTTACACCAAAGATTTGAAATTGGGCGAAAGTTCTTTGGGGTCAAACCATCACGTGTTGTTAGAGGAGATGTTTCGACCGTGAATTGTGGTCGGAACGTCTAAGGTATGAACGTGGCTGAGTTAGAAATGTCTTTGGGTCGAAACGTCCCGTTATCGTAAATAAGTACGTTCTAGAATGAAATGAAAGTAGATTTCATGTGTAGATAAATTGAACATTTAATATTCGGTTGTAATCTAACACTCGCTATTTTGACCGAGATAATTTATTGATAAAACCTATTCTGTGTAAGGAATTTATGTAATCGCCGTAAATTCTGTCTTATCGTAAAATCTCAACAACAACAAAAATTCTATCTTACTTTCACAAAGTCAGAATAACTTATGTATGGCTTTACTAATACGAGATATTTATTTCATTATTTATTTTTAAGTCATTGTACGAACAATAGATTTAACAGAGAATTTTCAAAATAATATTCCACACCTATTGATATATTTCGTGATACATGGATCGCCATTTACCTTGAAAAAAAAAAAATTCTCCGGATATATTACATTTGACCGTAGTAATTCTAGAGCTTTCGTTCAGCAATGGCGACTATCGGAGGCATGTGTGTGAGAACTGTCACGTCGATTTCAAGAAGTTTCAGGCAGAGTATCCATTATCGAGCGACATGGAATAGGTAAATATGGGCAAAATGTAGTTTGTAAGCAGCATGCAGTACAAACAAATTTCAATCTTTTCAGTCTTTTTCTTTTTAACCCAATGTAATATATTCAAGGTTACGAAACGCTGATCCTCTGATCTCTTTCATCATTTGCTAAAGTTTCGCTTGTGAATATATCAATTCATATGATAATGTTTCCAAACATAGCTTGAGATTGTTGTTTATTAAAAATGATATTTTAAAAAAATGATGTGTTGGGGTTGATGAGTGTTGCCTTGGATGTACATGTATGTAAAACAGAAAGTTGCGTAAGACATTTTAGGACCTGGTCCAGTATGAGTACTGTTATGTTATGTATTGTAACATTATGGGAATTTGAAGAAAAATCCTGTTTCTCATATCTGAGCAATAAAGAGCTTTTAGTGATCTAATAAAATGACATAAGAATACCTTTCTTGAATAACGGCAGTTTTATGAAAAAACTTAAGACTAGCTAGTAGTGCCCAATTGATTGTAAAATAATTAATGTGCACGACATTAGACCAGGTAAGAGAGTTAAATTAGGTGATCAGTCAGTTGTAAAGAATTATGACGAAAATTGCCCACCGCGTGAATTCAAAGAAAGTTGAAAGGAGAGGAGGGATTGATAACAAGAATTTAATGTTTTTATTGGAGTTTTTTCTGGACTGATAGAGATCTCTCCAGACTGACAAACTTCAAATGGTAGTCAGTCCAAATGACTGACAGCGGAAAAAAGATTTCATGAACTCTGGTCAATGTGTTGTCTACTTTTCACAAAACATTTTAAAAATGCTAATTCTTCTTGTTGTGTTATTAGATCATGGAAACACAGGGTTTAAACTTAATTAAAATTTCCAGAAGCCATGTGGGTACACCTGATACATCATTTCTGGCTACTCTGGGAGCCCACAACAAAACATGAAAGCCCACATCTAATGACTATATTGTTTTACATACCACTCAAGAATTTTTCACTTGATCATATGGAGACGTCAGCATTGCTGGTGAAGGGCTGTAAAATGTAGGCCCAGAGTTTCTGAAACGCAAAAAATTCTATCGGTCATTCGGACAGATGACTTGGTGTGTTCTACCAGTCCAGAGTAAATTCTATCAATCTGAATAAAACAGTAACTAGCATTAGCTGCATGTTGTTCAGTGTTGTATAATTACAAAAAAAAAACTAAAAACTAAGAGCTTTAAGGTAGCCCACTCATAGTTCAAAATTCAGTATATAAAACTCGCAAAATGCGAGTTGAAATATCTAATTTGCGAGTTCAGAATTTGGAAACTCGCAAAAAATTGCGAGTTATTTTTTTCCCGGAAAACCCTGTTCCTTTCTGGTTTTGTCTATTAGCTTTTTTAGAAACAGCTTGTATATCAAGAGGAAAACATTGTTTCATGCCTGAATTTAATATGACACTGTAAAAGTATCTGTATAAAAGTTGAACAATAAACACAATTTGGCTTCTTCCAAGTTTTTAATCAGTTAGGGGTCCGTATTTTGTGTCATTGATTAAAAAATCAAACACGTCGTCTGAAATTGAGATTTTCAGCTTTTAAAATTGCGAGTAGTCTTTGGAAATTGCGAGTCTTTGGGAATGCGAGTTCATATTATCTGAGTACTAAGCAATTAATTGCGAAGTTGCCAAAATTGGAGGTTTCTATCCCTGCCCACTACACTAAGCATTGTTCTCTTAGAACCAATGTCACAAAGAAACTCTTGGCGAATGATGATAAATTGATGTTGACTGAAAATAATATGTATGTTTCTCAATCCCAAATTATGCTTCGTATAACATTCAGTTAGCGTAGCTACGGTAAAGGCTAGGTCGTTTTGGTAAAACCGTAAGTCCCGAGGTTCGTTCGTCAGGGACTTTGCTTCATATTCACTGCAAAAATTTTTTAAATCTGTTTTTTTATGCCCGGAAATCATCGATTCGGGGGCATATATAGTTTTGGTCTGTCCGTTTGTCTTGCAAAACTTTACACATTGGCCATAACTTCTTCAATGCAAGTTAGGGAACTTTTTCATATTATACTGTGGTGTTCCTTGTGACAAGCCCTTTCTGGACTGGTACCAAAATTTTTGATCTCTTGACTTGAGTTGACCTACTTTTCAAAAACTTAAACATGGCCATAAACTTTTTGAATGAGCAAGTTGATGGGACTTTCATATTACACATGTGTGTTCCTTCACATGCCCTTTCTACTGGTAACCATAATTTTGACCTGCCTGACCTTGAAGTTTGGCCTACTTTTCAAACTGTTAACATTGGCCATACTTTAATGGCAAGTGATGGGGACTTTCATATACACATGTGAGTTGCCTTATGAACAAGCCCTTTATACTGTACCATAATTTTTGAAACCTCCTGACCTTGAAGTTTGAACCTACTTTTCAAAACTTTAACCATTGGCCATAAACTTTGAATGGAAGTGATGATCAGACTTTTCATTTACACATGTGAGTTCCTGTATGGACAAGCCCTTTCTACTGGTACCATAACTTTTGACCTCCTGACTTGACGTTGGAAGTTTTGACCTACTTTTAAAAACTTTTAACATTAATTGATTGGGCCAATACTTTTGAATGGTAAGTGATAGATTTTTCATATTTCACATGCAATATCTTTTGGCAAGCCCCATTTCACTGGCATGTGGAACCGGCGGGCATCAGTGTTTCAACAAACACTCTTGTTTGTATTCAAATTCATATGTTCACCATTTCACACGTATAGTTACCGGTATTATATATCATACGCAACTTTTAATTAAATCATATCGGCGCTGTTTTGAGAAACATTTCCCAGATGTAGTGGGCCACCTTGATTTAAAAAAAAGATCCCAAATATGTTCAATACATGTGTTATCTCCGCTTTTGGCGTGAGACTCGCGCTTTTTGAAGCAAATTCTCACGACCTCCGCGCGCAGTAACAATATCTCACACATAAAAAATATCGCTGTTCAAAATTTTTTATTTGGTATATTCCTTATCAACGATGACAATTATCGTGCAAAGAAGCCGTGTGGGTTTTTTCAGTCCCAAGCACTGTGTATGTTGTAAGTCTGACTAATTTTCCACTCTACCTGAACCACTGGGTGGTGATTTTCCCACTATCTACCCTGCACATCTCAAAATCTGTCAAAATTCACACCTTTGAAAAACCATGATCCTGTTCATGATCTCCTGCATGGATCCTTGATTTTGTTAACATAAACAACAATTAATGTGTAGTTTAATTAACTTCACTGAAACCTGCATGCTTATCTTGTTTATTAAATAATAGCTTGGGTCAATGTTTATCAATCCAATTCGAGTGTTGGACTAATTTCTTCTACTATTAAGGGAAGGATAACTCCAACTGTGATCCAAAAACGAAAGTAGAAACCCGTAGGGTGGTATTTGAAAAATGTCAAGTCTGCTGAATAAAGTAAAATCTTATGGAAATTACATGAAATTATTATGTTTAAACGTAACAAATGTTTCATTAGTAAATAAATAATGTACCGAGTAATGAGACAAGTGAAGGTTTAAATTTAATTATCCAACGGTGATTCTAGAAAAAGAATAAACATCCATTAATACATATGCAAAATTGACAATACAACGTAATAACTAGTTTGTAAGAATCAGCACAAAAAAGATTTTAATTACAAAAAGAATAATATTTTATATAAATACTTTGTGCTTGTGGTAGTCTACAGTGCTGATGGCCCCAGCCAATTACGAATGATTCAAAAATAAGTTTACCGTCGATTTTAGTAATAAAGAAATTATATTCTGATTCGAATAACACCAATATCAACAGCCAAATGGAAAGGTTCAAATAAAGTGTCACCAACTCATCCACTGCGCACAAAATTAAAATGTTTACCTGTTGCATTTAAGGCATGGTTAATAAAATATTTTAAGTTTTTGTTATTTTAGTAAAATATATACCGTTTGATAATAAATTTGAAACCATTCACTTGTCTCAGTTTACTCGGTTACAATAATAAGTACAGCAGTTTACTTTTAAAGAGTTAAGTGCCTCTATCACATGAAATCATCGCCTGCTATAAAAATCTACCACGCCAAATCCCCCCAAAAACTCGTCACGCAGAGGGCAAATTTCGGATTTTATCAGCATGTATAATATGATACATATGTTGTAATCAATACTTTTTCTCAAGATTGGATGTTTTCAGCTTTCGTTTCACACCAAGTTTTTTGAGTCCTGGTGTAAGCTAATTGTCACAGCATGAGGCTACAATCATAAATCAGGTATGTATAGTGCCGTAAAGAAACTGCAAAATAAAACACTTCCTGAAGTGTTTTTGAGATTAACACGCTAAAAGACAAACACATGCATGAACAGAAATTTTCGGATTGTTAAAAGTAGCATATCGCGTCATGCGGACGGTAAAACAGTAAAATTCTCAAAATTTGAATTTATATCGATTTTGTCAATAGGCCGATTGGTTACGGAACATCTGAGGCCTATGTTGGCACTTGAGCCCTATTGAGCAGGGATGCCACATCTGCTGTGAACGGAGCTCAGTTTTTGCAGGTTCTCATTCTATTTAGTCACCCCTCGTATGACAGCAAGGAGTAAATGAGATCTTAGTCACCTCGTATGAACAAGCAAGGACTAATGAGAACTCAGACTCCACACTCAGGAACACATATAATGAAACATCGATCGCAAGAAATAAAAAGCTTAAACCATGAGACATGTATTAAAATGTGTTTGTTATTATACCATTTTTTGGACGACTCGTAATATTTAAGAGTTGAAAGATAGGTTCTCTATACTTTATTTAATATGCCCGTAATATACTCTACCAAAAACATCATTATCTATTTGAATTCCTGGACTTCAGTATTTTTATTTCAATTGTTTCTGAAACACATTCTTTTGCATGTTCTAACAGTCGCGGGCTGCAATATACCATAGCGTTGAACATGTATTAATCTTAATAAATCTTTTTCTCTTTACTCTGGTATGAGTTTAAAAAAATAAAAGCATTATTATGATGGTCCTTGAATTCTTTACTCAAATTATGACAATTTGTGGCCCTTTGGTCAGGGGTTTTGCGCCCTAGACAAGGCACAATAATGACCATACATGTATAAAACCTGCATTTGAATTTTTCAAGATAAGATAATCTTCTTTCTAGTTCCATTATATTTGAAAAAAATTTAAATGTATGATTGTGAGTTCCATGAAGCCTCGGACTCTATCAAGATTCTGATATTCATGGCCCTGGTCTGTGGGCCAGATGGCCATATATAGCGAGAATGTTGAATGTTACTAAAATCCCTCTATACACCATATATACTGTGGAATCATCATTGTTTCGTGGGGACCAATGTTTCGGTGGATTTCGTGGTCACTCTTACCCACGAATTTAACGTCCCCTGCGGAAATGTTTTTATTTTCCTTTTCATCTTTAAAAATTTTGTCGTTTTTATTATTTATCAGTTACCCACGAACATTGCCCTCATGAATACAATGATTCCACAGTAGTTGAGAAAAACAAAACGCTTTGGTTTTTAGTCGTGTAGCCTTTTAAAATTCAGGCCCCTGTTGAAATTTTTGTCTTCTTGAATAGGAATCATATGCATATTTGAAAGATGCTAACTTGTGAAACAATAGACTCCATATTGAAGCTTTAAAATGCAACATGATCCTCCCTGTGTGACCGTTAAGGCCTTTTGTTTTTGAAAAGTTGTAGTCTTGACAAAAATAACACTCTTCTCGTAGTTCGTTTTCCCTAGTTTTAAGATTACCAGGATAACTATAGTGATGACAACTCCAATATGTGTTTTAATGCTGTGTCTTCTTTTTTTGGTCATTTTGAAAGATTGCAGAGCGAGCGTTACTGTACCACGAACTCGGACACCAAATCTGACAAAGATGGGGCCGATCCAGCGACTGACAATGTACAGGAGGACCCACAGAAAGTCTTGGACAATCTGAAGGCAGAGGGGGAGAAACTGAAAACAGAAGCCAAAGATTTCAAGGTACAATTTTAAAAAATGGTGATCATGCATTGATGAATGTAATGTTAAATGGTAAAATCCTTAGTTGATATAATTTAATGCAGCATAATGTTTAACGACTACGGGTGACTCTCGATGGCTCAAACTTCGAATTCTCAAAGTTCTTGATCTCTCAAAAAAAAATTTTGTTGTCAATTTCAATACTGGAAAAAAGAGTTATCTTTCTTCTGTTGTGAACTCTTAGCTAAGATACTCTACCAAGCTATGCTTACAATAACTTTGATAAATTATTTTCTTGAACACCTTAGAAAAATATATTTCATTACATAATAATTTGTGTGTGTGCTTTTTATTATCAGAAATGAAAATTTCAGTCAAAAAATATTTTAATGAAAGGGTTTTGTAACTATTATGTGAGCGAATAGAATTGCTCTCTGTGTCCCAGTTAGTTGTTGATTGGTCTTTAGTCAAGGATGCCAGTATTCAGAAACTCCTCTCTCTGGATTTTCAGGGCAGGAGCTGGTGGTCCAAGTTGTCTTGGTCAGGGAAAAAACTGTTTCAGCGTCGTAGGGAAGATGAGAATTGGAAGGTTGGGATACTTTGAAACAGTTATGAATTTAGAGTTATGTCTCTTTGCTTTGACAAAGCTTACTATTAATGCTTGTCTGTCAATAAGATTCACTCCAAAGCGAATTAAAGAGCTAGAGGTGCACTATTTTACCCAATGATTTGGTCCTTTACCAGGCCATTTTCATTTAGAAGCTTTCTGTTCACACACCAGAATGTTGTGTCTAATTTAAAAGTTATCTATTCCCAGACAATAGTGCTCCATTCTCACCTAAACTATTATCATTAATTCTCCTGAGACTGTTCCCACACTGTACGTCATTCGGAACTTGTTGAACTGTTAATTTTATTATGAACTATGTTAGAGAATATAGGGGAATATCAGAGGGGAAGAAGATTAGTACTGATACTTTAACGTTGATTGATAACGTAAAACATTGAGAAGTGTATCCAGAATTAGGCAAATCATGCCACTAGACCATTTCCTATTTTTCGATGTCCATTTTACTTGTGAATTTGCTTAGTCAGATTAGGGAGGGATTTTACAATGTAGATTACAATAGGTTCATTTGATAGCAGATTTACTTGCAATATATCTTTTTTTAAAGGGTTAGCTCACCTTTGTAACCAGAAGAGTTCAAGTGAGCTTTCTAATTTGCCGTTTTGTCCGTCATACTGATTAACTTTTCTGAATTCACATTTTTTCGACTTCTTCTCAAGAACTGCTGAGCCCAAATTCACCAAAACTAGGTTTTGGGGAATCATTCCCTTGGTTGAAGAGAATTTCAATTTTGTTTCAAATGAAGGACTGGGGGCCGCCCATTCAAAGGGAAGATAATTCATGAAAATGCAAAAATAGGGTGGTTCTTTTAAAAATCTTCCTTCTCAAGAACCACTGGGCCAAAAAGCTGAATGGTTATATGAAAGCTTTCGAAAGATATTTAGTGGAGATTTTCTAAGCTTGTATCAAATCATATTACCTGAGGGAGTGGGGCCCCAATAGGAGATCAAAGTTTTAGCATATGATTATTAGGTAATAATCTTTTTAAAAAATTTTCTTCTCAAGAACCACTGGGGGCCAGAAAAGCTAATATGATATTAAAAGCTTTCCGATATATGTGGTAGATTTCAAGTTATTGTTCAATCATTGACCCTTGGGGTCACGGTTATCTTTGAATATTGTGGCCAACATTGTACATGTAAATACAAACTTCTATGATCTTCCTTCCCATCTTCAAAGCAAGTGGCTCAGGGTTTGAGTGATTGTGTGCCCCTGGGCCTATTTTATTAAATTTAATTCCTTGGGGGGGGGGGGGGGATCTCTTTATCTACATGCATATCACCACAATCATTGAAATCACTACCTCAATGAGTATTCTGCCTAGAAGAAAGATGTTCAGAAATGAAAAATAATTCTAATGTTTACAAGAACACACAACAGCGAAATAACTATATTTAAAGAGACCATAACTTCCATTTCTGTTTATATAAATTTACTGCTAGAGAAACATCATACAATCTAGAGCCATGTAATTTGAAATGGAATTGTGAGGAAAACTAATATCTCAATAAAATTTGCAATCAATTTAAACTGGGGAAATGTCATATCCTTATTGTGGAAGATCTCTCTACTATCAATATACTGAAAACAAACGTAATCTTATCAGTTATCTTTGATCACATACAGCCAAGAGAATTACTTTTGCTAACGTAAAAAAATTTGTTATGGTAGGTATATCAATTACACAAATCTTTGTAACAGCGAATGGAATAGCAATATTTCAAAGAAACTTAAGCTGACTTTCACAGTAAAGGATTGATGGCGACATCAGACAATTCTTTAATGTGATCAGACCCTGAAAGAGTGGCCCCCGGAGGATTTTTTTTTTGGAATAAAAAGTTGCTGTTTGTGAATTACGTTTATAGAAAATTTTTCTGGTGTAATGAATTACAATTTTCAGGAGATATTTTAGGATATTTGTGCAAATTATTAAGTTTTGATTTATCTCTGCATCGATCACGCCCTATTCTTTCACTATAAAAAAATTTTCACTTGTTTTAAACTTTAATAGAAGATGACTGTTAATCAGACTGGCACGAAATCTTAATACACCGACATCCTGAATGGAAATTTATAGTTCTGTCCACTCGTTCACATTTAATTTTGTTTCGCAAAATTTGTTCAGCCATTTTGAATAAGGAGACTAAAATTTATATTTTTTGATTAATGTCCAATCAATGTATATATCCGACATGTTGACTTGATATTAACATAGAGTTTGAGACTTTGTTGCACCATGTACTTTAGTTTGGAAACTGAATGTGTTTAGATTGGCTTTGGTTGCTGGTCACAGGTTGATAACACATTCTGAATAACCCTGCAGAAATGCAATTTCATTCTTGCTGTTTCATTAAATCAATTTGAATGTTAATTTCATGAATGTTTTCCTGTAGAACATTTATGGTCTGTGTAATAGCATAGCATAATGTCCACTTATTAACCAGGTATTTGGGGCACACCCCCTATTTGGTACTTAAGGTCCCAATTTATGGTTGCAACCCACCAAAATCGTATAATTTGTTTACACTGACATATGTGGAGTCTATCTCGTAGCATTAATTTGCGATTTTTTCTCTTTTGAATCGGCGACAACGGCGCATCATGTCCTCTGGATGGGTAAATACAATACAGTAGATTCTGATTAGGCGGGTTAACATATTTTGGAAAAAAATCTACCGGGCAATTTTGCGCAATTTTGTAGAGCGTTTTCAAAATCGTCTCTTATCGTTAGAACTTACGCAAATTCCATCATATTGTAAACGCTTGGCATTTACTCCGAACACGTTGCTGGGGTCATGCAAAGCACTGGTGGGCAACATCGCGGTAAGTCTGTACTTTCATATTTGATCACCCGGGTTTTAAAGAACGTCTGTAGCCAATTGAAAATTCTACTTGATTTCTATTTTGACTACCACCAAAGATTAAGAATTGTAACGAAGGCCCATTCCTGTATTTATTCTTCGTTTGAAAAAGAAATTTAGACACTATTTAGAAACACTTCTAGTAATAACCGGTCCCACAAAATTATGGCCGCTTTAAAATTAAGTGCCCGTGCCCAAGGCGTTTAGGCTTATATATACGATCTTTGCGTGATGCGATCTGATAAATCCGTTAAAACGGCAAAAAGAATCGCAAAAAATTTAAGCCCAAATTGAACTCCTTGAGCAACAATGAGGTTTAAAAAATGTTTTTTTAAAAACAGTTTTTTATTAAAAAGAAAAACAGAAAGCAAAAGAACGTACTGTTTATGTTCCATAAATAGATCGAATCGTTGCTGTACGAATAGCACCGTGTGTTGTTTTAACGTCATTTCTCTTGAATTATACCACGTCACCGATGTTTCATGTAAGTAAACTGTAAGTACTTGAGATTGAAAAAAAACGCGGATTCTTTTAATTTTACGAATGAAATATTTGTTAGCATACATATAGGCCTACAACATTTGGTAATTTTTTTCTACAAAAACTTGTATTATCGGACATGGAGTGGCTCACGATACTTCGAAATGTGCGCTGTCGCCAACATCACTAGGCTCAGTACTGCACTATTGGTATTAAACATTACTTTCTTTATTTTAATATATTTAATTTCGTATGCTTTACTCAGCTTGACTTTGTCAGACAGAGTCAGACGCTGCTTCCCTAAGACCTTTTCCGCTTTATAATCACTTGTCTTATTCCAAATCGCCCGTACACATCGAACTTCAAAAAGCACGATACTGGCCCTCTTTTATTTATTTAACTTTAAAATGGTTCAATTCACACGATCATCTTTTCTTGTCGGGGCTGCCGCCCCCCAAGCCTCCCGCTTAATTACGCTCCAAAACGCCCACGCTTGGGCCTCTTTGGGGCTTTTAGATTTTTTGATTAGGCCCCGATCCAAACGACAACATTGGACGAGTTTCACGGCTCATCCAGCATCCACAGGCGAAAATCGGCAAATGGCGTTGTGTTACATTCCGCTTAAGAACGGCAAGGGGATAACTGTTCACAGCATTTCAGTCGCGTGCTATGGGACTCTGCATACTAGAAACTTCCCCCCACTATTATTGCATTAAAAAAAAAAACATTTACTGTTGTTTATGAATATGTTTTCTCTTATCTCGTTAGAAAAAAAAAATATGTTAAAGGTGGTAATTGATGAGTGGGCTTTTTGAAAAGGAAATCTGAAGTTATTTAAAGTATTTACAGAGACCAAAGAAATATAACTTGCTCTTTTCAGTAGCAACAGTTCCGTTGTTCACCAGCAACAAAAAAAAAAGATCTGATTATTGCGCTCTACCTCATCCTTTGTAAACACGATCTCCTAAATCAAACATTCATATTTTAAACAAATTGCAAGGTAAGTCAGTGCATTCCGGAAAAATTACACATTATTTTTAAGTACTAAGAGTCGCCTTTACAAACATTTTATGATGTTTATGGAAACTGTAGACGGTAATTTTGACAGGCCCGAGAATGGATCGGGATCAAAGGAACGCTCTGACTTCATATTGGGGAAGTGAAACTTCATGACCGGGAGTAAAAATTTTCTAGTAAAATAAAGAACATTTCAAATGTTATAAAGGAATAATGTGAAGGTTTTTACGTTTCACTTTCTACATCTTTTGCCGTAGCTACTTTTTAGCAAATCCCCAGCTCTATTGCACGGTGGAAGTTGAGTGATTGCATTTTATTAACTGTCGCAACAATTTCTAGGGAAGTAAATCTTCAATATATTTTTACCGCATTGCGGCCAGCTCATATTTTTCCCTGCATTGGGGTTCGGCCGAAATAAATACGGGACCACTTTAAGGTCAGTGTTTTGGGTAATAGCATTTAGGCATTGACCACCAAACGGGACCTTAAGTACCAATAGTGGGGGTGTGCCCAACCTGTTAAAGCGTATGTAGGTCACACACATGCAGATTGTGCATGAAGTGGGAAATGTTTTGTGCAATAGTTCAGTACATGCAAGAATCATTTCACACCAAGTGGTGCAGTAATGGACCTAGAGGGGTTACCAAGGGATTCAATTTTTTTTATTTTACCCACCCTTTGGTTGAACATTTTTAACCTAAGTTCATGGGATGGTGGTGGGGGTGGGGTGTGTGGAAAAGTTAAAGCTTGAGACACAGCCGACCCACCCCTTTTGAAAATTTTCTGGATCCACCCCAACAGTGTAGAAATAGTACACCTAAGGGTCTGTACAATGTATTCTCCCATAATCATGAAATTCTAAGAATGATTCCCATTGAAAAATGCTTCAAATTAGACAAATGAATAAGTATGCATCTACACTTAGTGACTTACTCTTAATATTCGAGACAGCAAGTATTTGGTGTTAAAATTAGCATTTTATGCATAAAAAGTATCCTAGCTCACATTTGTATGGACACAGAATAAGTTTTAGGTATAAATGATTTCTTTTTATTGCAGGTTAATATATTATTTCCAGTGATGTGCACATAGTGTTCATATAAAATCTTGCAGAATTTTTTTTATCAAAATAAATTAAGTAAATACCATTGTAATCTTATATATTGAAACATAAATATGCCTAACACCCAATATATTTGAATGATTTCATATTCTGAAGTTTGGCCATAAATATTTTCAGACCATGAAATATGATACAGCTATTAAATAAAAGTGGCCCTTTTTATGATATTGTAAAGTGTGTACATACTCTTGCTTTTCACAGTTGGAACTGCCACACTTGACGCATGATAATACTTGTAATTCAAGGAGAGTGCATGCTTTCTGTCAAACTTCGAAATTCCATGTACTTTGGACTGGTTTTCATGCATTCATGGTTTATTTTATTTTTATGAATACGTGTGTAACAAAATGAATATGGAATATATCAAAGATAGCTTGTTTGAATGATTAAGGTAAACATAACAGTCCCTGTACGCTTGTCAATACTGCCAACATTTTCTGAAGGCAAGAAACTGAGTAATGAGCTTTTGTATAGTCTTGATCAACCAGATGCTTGGCTGTTTTCATAAACTCCATTGAGCAAGAGTCTAGATCTGGAAAAGACTTGCAGTATCAGTTGCTATGATTTTAAAACGAGGCTTTCCAAAATTCTGGTAATGAATTTTATTGCCAACGAAGAGAACAGCTCCAAAATGACTGGACGTTTGAACAAATGAATGAAGCTTTCAAACCTAAAAATATGCAGGGAAAATGTTTGGCAATTAAGTATTGATGACAGGGAACATGTAACAGGATATGAAAAAACTGCCCTGCATACCATTTCCCAATTTAATTATTATCAGGGATTATAGAACTCTTTCGGCAAACCTCGGCTGATTCCGGAACCTACATCATACCTCGGCTGTATGATAGTATTTGATATGCGTATCTGCCATTTGTGATCTGCTCACCTGTTAACCGCATAGAGGAAACACAGCACTTGCTTAAATGGTTCTTGCATAAAGTTCTTAAAAATGGATTAAATTCAATAATTTGTTGACTTTACACTTCAGAATTGATGCTAACCCTGTTTTGAAGGGGGAAATAAACCCAGTTCATGACATTGAAAGTTTCAATGTTGTCAAAATTGTAGGTCAACACATGTAAACAGCAGCCATCTTCTCAATGGCACTTTACGTCATACAGCCGAAGTGTATATGTCTGACGATCGAGATACGAATATTCAAGGTTGCCGAGTGGGATCGAACATCACTGCTAGCCATGCTTCAAACTGAGTCCTGGAGTACCTACCCCTGTTAAGGAAGAATATAGGTGTGGTTTGCAACGAGGGAATCGACTTCAGTAGGCTCAGAGCTGCACGAGCTTGATTCTTCGATATTGTCATATCTTCGCATTGTTAACGAAGACCTGCAGATTCTGACTATAAGATCTTGGGCAGATAGTAATAATTTTGATTTGATTCGATATACTTTTGTTTTCTTTGGCATCATCATTACCAAACTAAGACATGTGATGATTCACAGCTTCACCAGAGAGCTAGGGAAGAAATTCGAGGAAAATAAGAAAATTCACTAAAATCCATGTCCCTAACAAAGCAAATAAAATAATATGTGTGTTTTCCTACAATGTACACTTCTCTCTATGAGAGGGTTGAAACAAAAAGCGGTCAATATTATATTGACGGCGGTGGTCCATTACTGGTTAAACCGTCCATACTGGTCGATTGTGGTCATTGAAGATTTAATGGTCATTTGTTGGTTTTTTTTAAATTGTTAACGAGTTCATTATGATGATAAATACTGTAATTCTAAACATGCACTTACATGTACAAACTTGCATGCAAATGAGATTAAAATGCATAAGATTTTATTCAATTGAGGAAAATGCTCACTGTAAAAATTATAACTATTTAACTTTTGTCCTAGCAAAAGAGCAGGGTGTCAAGTCCCTATTTGCTAATTTTCCATACAAGTCATTATTGAAGAGTATTCATCAGGTACCTATATGATCACATTTGGTGTGTTCCAGTGTGGGGGATGTTTTCATAACAATACAATCATTGCATCCTGGACCTTGGGTATGTTAATAACTTGTCTATTATACCTGACCCAAGAATATCTTGCTCCATTTCAGAGCATGTTTTTGCAACAATGTTAATCACCAGTTTTTTATATTTATTTCTAATCAAGTGCTCAGCTGATCTAGCTTGTTTTGTCCAGGTACAATATTAAGCAGAAATTAATTTTGTCTCTCATTGTCAAACTATACTACCTGTAACCCTCTACATGTACATGGTTATTATAGTATCGAAGATATGTTGACAATAGTAGTCTGTGAATTAGCTAATATGTTTAAATACTTAAAACATGCTAGAATGGTCCTCTGATAAAGTGCTTACTATCAGTATTGCATTTGAAACAGTTGCCCATTAACTAAATGTTAATAATATAAGGGATAGTCAGCTAGAAATGAGAGACTTTGAAAAGGTCAGAAATTCATACTGGGTGTAATTAATTCAAAATGATTATTTAATATTATTAATTGATTCCAATAAATACATGCTTTGTAATAAAGCTGCTTTTTAAAAGACTATAAAATCTATTATTTTGCATGGAATGTATTTAAAAAATTGGGAAAGGACACTTTAAAATTCAATTGACCACTATTGACCATTTTGGGAGTATTGACCGGGGCGTGTTATAACCGGTTAAAACCGCTGGTTAAAACCGGGGGCGGTTTTAACCGCCCAACCCTGTCTATAAGCATAAGGGAGATTGCACTTATAGCTACAGAATTTTAAAGTCATGATTCTG